>CAUYPK010011546.1:0-24806 GCA_963574355.1 Loris lydekkerianus | reverse complement strand
GACTGAAACTGCAAGAGCAGGCAACCTAAGACAGGGGCTATGTTTTTCCGCCATACAAAAAACAAGAGGGAATTGTTGGGCCCTGCCATGTGCCTGAGGCCTAGTGCAACTTCCCGAGCCTAACTAGAAGCAGATCCATCGAACTACTTCCGTGTAGCAACGACTCAGCAAGGCCCGGCCTGAAACTGCCTCTACCTAGATACAGCCAATGTGGTACCATGCTACTGGCCCGGCCCTGTTACGCACCTCATCCCCCGCCTTCTTTCCCCGCCCCTTCTCCACAATAAATAAATAAATAAATATAATCTTGACATTAAAAAAAAAAATTTAGTGGAATGTCCTTCAGTTGGATGTGTCCTAATGTTTCCTCATGATTATATTGGAGTCATGTTCTTTTTGCAACAAAACTATTGAAATGATACTGTGTCCTCCTATCAGCAGGACATGTTAGTTTGTACCATAATTAGCCTTGTTAACTTTGACCACCTGTCTAAGGTGATGTCTGGCCAATTTCTTCACTGTAAAGTTACTGTCTTTCCCTTTGCAATTAACAAGCATTTTGAAACTATTCAGATGTTGTATTCCTCACCAAACTTTTGCCAACTAGTTATACTGAGAGGTGATGACTCTTACCTGAGTCAAGTTTTACCGTATTAGCTGCCAAACAATGGCTTTCCAATACCATCATTCCTTCTTCCTTTATTAGTTAGGATTCTGTTGTAAGTAAGAACATTTCCTTCTCTTTAATATTTGCATGTATGAGGACTGACAATTAAGTTCATAAATTCATTCTAGAAAAAGTGCTACCTACCTCATTGCTGAATATCACTATGGTCACCCTTGGGAAGCTACGCTCCAATGCCTGTACCTAAACTACCTTCCAAAGCACTTTTTGTAGGATGAGTTTGTGAACTTAATTGTCATTCCTCATACAACAGTGGCCCTGAAGGCAGTTCCAGAAAATGCATTTTACAATTGGTGTGGTCTAATTTATCATGTTTTTCTTTTGTTGCCTGTGTTTTGGGTGTCATATTTAAGAAATAATTGCCAACTCCAATATCACAAAATTTTCCTCTTATGTTTTCTTCTAGCAATGCTATAGTTTTAGTTCTTGTGTTTAGGTATTTAATTCATTTTGAGTTAATTTTTATATATACTATTAGGTGGTACAACATCATTCTTTTACATATGGATATCTAGGTTTCCCAGCATCATTTTTGGAAGATTATCCTTTATGTGGTGAATGGCACCTTTGTCAAAAATCATTTGACCGTCTTTGTGAGGGTTTATTTCTGGGCTCTCTACTCTTTCCTTTGGTTTATATGTGTATCTTTTTGACAGCATCACACTGTTTTGATTATTGTAGCTTTGTAGTGCATTTTGAAAATACGAAGTGTGAGACTTTCAACATTATTTTTCTTTTCTAAAATTGCTTTTGTTACTTGGGGTCTCTTGAAATTACGTATGAATTTTAAGATAATTTTTTTTCTATTCCTGAAAAAGAATCATTTCGAATCTGTAGACCACTTTGGGTACTTATTGTATCATCAAACTCTAGAATATTCTTTGCTTTCTTTCAAATTGTTTCTATCTCCTTATTGAAAGTTTCTATTTGTTGATTCATTGTTGTTGCACTTTTCTATAATTCTATAAACATGAAATTCCTTTATTCTTTGAACATAGTGATAATAGCTTCTTTGGAGTCTTTGACTGCTAAATGCAACATTTGGGAACATTCTATTTCCATTAATTGCTTTTTTCCCCCTCAAGTGTGGGTCACACTTCCCCATTTCTTGGTGAGTCTTTTAAATTTTTTGATTAAAAATTGGACATTTCAGACACTGTCTTGTAGCAACTCTAGATTCTATTTTTTTACTTGAAGTTTGTTGTTAATTTTTGTTATTTTTCTGCTTAGTAACATGTCTAAAATATGAACATTTTTTCTACTGCAATACACAGCTGCTGATATCTCTGTTCTGTTATTTTTTTAAAAAAAATTTCTTTCTTTTTGGTTGCCATTTTTGGCCAGGGCCAGGTTTGAACCCACAACCTCCGCCACAGCCACAGGCGCCACCCTGTTCTGTTATTTTTAATTCTTATTTTTATTTCTTACTTCCTAAGAGTTGCCCCACCTTTGTGCAGCCTTGTTGGTCAGCCACTGATTGGACAGAAGCTGTGCTCAGCCACCTCAAGCCAGTAAGTCTTCTGTCTTCTGCTGATAGATCTGTGTATGATAGGGGAGCACATTCAAAATTTAGGCCATTTTCAACTCTTATCCAGCTTTCACTTTCTATTGTATCTTTCTGAACCTCTTCCACACATGCATGTAGTATCAGGGTTGGTCAGGAGTTTGTAGCTGACTTGGGTGGGTCCTCTCCAGTGTCCTCTGTGCCTACACACAGCCTCAGCCCAGATGTTTGCCCTACCAAAACTATAACCTCAAGATAGGAGAGCCATTGGCCTTCCTCACGTGCCTGCATCTGAGACTGTCACTTTCATCAACTGTGCTGCTGGGTGTGGACACTGTCCATTGCTTCCAATTGACTGAACCCCTACAGACCATAGCAAAAAATTTGCTAGTCCCGACAGCCTGTAGCACCCTGGAAGAACCTCTCTGTCAAATCGGAGGAAGAGAAGGATCCCCAACCCAAAAGCCAGTTTCCCACTATACTTGCCCTAAATTTTGAGCTTTTCAGGCATAAATGCTTCTCAGACTGTTGTAGGATTCTGGTTGATTTCTAGAGCACAGAAATGGTTCTTTTGGTCAATTTTGATTTTTGCCAACTATTGTTTTTGCCAATAGTTTCTTTTGGGGGGAAAGGAAATGCTGATCTCAGTTGGCTGTACTCTGCAGTCTTGCCCCTAGTTTTCATTTTTTCAATGTTTAGTATTTTTCAAGAAAAAAATATGAGAATACCACTAGTACAAAACACTAAGTGTTCATGCCTTAAATTCAAAACACAATGTAAAAAAGGGAAAAGTAAAAGAAGGAACCTCTTTTATTTGTAGAACTTGTAACTCCACACATGACTAATATCATGTATTCACAGCAGCAATCTTAAATAATGGCCTGCAACAATTACTTCAACCATTAGATATGTTTGAAATTGCCTTGTCCACATTTATGGACCTTACACATATTCATATTTCAAAAGGTCAAGTTGCTTTATGGAGAGTTATGAATTCTCATTTGAAGCCAGGCATGGTGGTGCATGCCTGTAGTCTCAGCCACTTAGGAGGCTGAGGCAGGAGGATTGCTTGAGCCCAAGCATTCGAGGCTGCAGTGAGCTATGATTGTGCCTGTGAATAGCCACTGTACTCCAACTTGGGCAATTTAGCAAGACCTTGTCTTTAAAACAAAGGAAATTCTCATTTGAACTTTTTCAAAACTTGAACTGACAGTGGAAACAACTCACCTCATTTGTTTACTTAATCAATTAACATTTTTTGATAGAAATTCCTGGGGCTGGCACAGTGGCTCATGCCTATAATCAGCGCTGTGGGAGGCTGAGGAGTTGAATCACTTGAGCTCAGGAGTTAGAGACCAGCCTGAGCAAGACCAAGACCCCATGTCTAAAAATAGCTGGGTGTGGTGGTGGGTGCATATAGTCTCAGCTATTCGGGAGGCTGAGTCAAGAGAATCACTTGAGCTCAAAAGTTGGAGGTTGCTGTGAGCCATAACATCACAGCACTCTGCTACAGGTGACAAAGAGAGACTCTTGTCTAAAAAAAAAAAAAAAAAAAAAAAAAAAATCCTAGCACTTTGGGAGGCCAAGGTGGGTGGACTGATTGAGCTCACAAGCTCGAGACCAGCCTAAGCAAAAGTGAGACCCCATCTCTACTAAAAATAGAAAAACAGAGAAACTGAGGCAAGAGGATCGCTTGAGCCAGCCTATGAGACCATGACACCACAGCACTCTACCTAGGGCGACAAAGTGAGACTCTGTCTCAAAAAAAAAAAAAAGAAAAGAAAAAAGAAATTTCCGAAAAGCAACAAAAATATTTGGATTATCAATGTGATAATCTCCTCCACACATGCATGCAACCTCAGGGTTGGTCAGGAGTATACAGCTGACTTGAGTTGGACCTCTCTGGTATCCTCTGTGCATACACACAGCCTCAGCCTGAATATGTTGACCCATCAAAACTACCTCAAGCAGGAGAGCCACTGGCCTTCCTCACTTATTGCCATTTGGTGGCTAAATGATCACTAGATTCAAAGATGCACAATGGCTGCTTCACACAAACTTAAGTAGCTAGAGGATACATGATAATACAATCATGTATTATCTAGGTATAGATCTCATAATATTGTTAATTCTTTTTTTTTTTTTTTTTTTTTTTTGAGACGGAGTCTCACTTTGTCACCTTGGTAGTCTCAGCCTTCTGAGTAGCTGGGACCACAGGCTTCCACTGTAAGGTAGCAGCCAACTCAGTCAAGTCACAAAGCTGGATGTAGAAAAACAGCTAAAGTTATTTGGTACCTCAGGGAAGGTGGGCTGAGACTCAATAGGCATCAGCCCTGAAGAGCAAGAGTGCTAATTTTTTAGACAGGGTATGAGGGGAGAGTGTTACTTTGGTGCCCTGGTGTCTGTTGCCAGGTACAATTCCAGCTGGCTTCCCACTGAGACCGTTCTGTTCATTTACAGTTCAGCCCCTATGGAGCTATTGTGTTTGCTAGTTCCTGGTTTCTTCTGGCTGGGTGGCAGAAGGGGGTGCTTTCAGCAGAGGTCACTCAACAGCCACCATTGAGTGCCTTATGCTCAAATGGAGTGGCCCATGCTTGCTGTTTTTGGAGTTCCTCTGACTAACCTATCACCCACCACAATGCCCATCTCTTTTTAGAGATGGGGTCTTGCTCTTGCTCAGGCCTGTCTTGAACTCCTGAGCTCAAGCAATCCACCTGCCTCAGCCTCCCAGAGTGCTAAGTCAATGTGCCCAGCCAATACTACAATTCTAAAATAACAGTGAGTTGGAAATGATATTTTGAAATATCCACAAGTTTTGGGCAGTGCCTGTGGCTCAATGAGTAGGGCACCGGCCCCATATACAGAGGGTGGCGGGTTCGAACCCAGTCCCCAGCCAAACTGCAACAACAACAACAAAAAAAGCCAGGCGCTGTGGCGGGCGCCTGTAGACCCAGTTACCCAGGAGGCTGAGGCAAGAGAATCGCCTAAGCTCAGGAGTTGGAGGTTGCTGTGAGCTGTGATGCCACAGCACTCTACCTAGGGCAATAAAGTGAGAGTCTGTGTCTTTTTTTTTTTTTTAATTGTTGGGGATTCATTGAGGGTACAAGAAACCAGGTTACACTGATTGCATTTGTTAGGCAAGTCCCTCTTGCAATCGTTGTCTTGAGACTCTGTCTCTTAAAATAAAAAAGAAAGAAATATCCACAACTCTAATATGATGTGAAAATAGCTACGATTCCTACTGGTGATAAAGTTATATCTACTACTACTACTATTGGTGTTTGTTGCCTACTGCATTAGTTATCTATTGCTGCATAACAAATTGTCCCAAAACTTATCAGCTTAAGTCATGAATCATTTCAGTTTCTCAGGGTCAAGAATATGGGGCAGCTTAGCTCTGCGGTGCTGGCTTGGGGACTCTCATGAGGCTGCAGACGAGCTGTTGAGTAGGACTACAGCCATCTAAAGGCTTGACTGGGCTAGAGCTCTGTTTCCAAGCTCATTCATGTGACTGAGTCAGGGGCTTTCCACGAATCCTCTATGCCTTGCTGAATCCTATTTCATCCTGGTTGGCAATCTGTCTAGGTTAAAAGTTGCAATCCCTATTGTGGATAATGAGATGTAAATAGAATTTATTGGATGAACTTCTAGGAAGTCCTAAAAGAAAGATAGTTGCAGCTCCGCGCCTGTAGCTCAGTGAGTAGGGCGCCAGCCACATACACAGAAGCTGGCAGGTTTGAGCCCGGCCCTGGCCTGCTAAACAACAATGACAATTACAACAAAAAAATAGCCGGGTGTTGTGGTGGGTGCCTATAGTCCCAACTACTCGGGAGGCTGAGGCAAGATAATCGTTTAAGCCCAAGAGTTTGAGGTTGCTGTGAGCTGTGACACCATAGCACTCTACGGAGGGTGACATAGTGAGATTCTGTCTCAAAACAAACAAACAAAAGACAGTTGCCCTCTTAGGCTATGAGGCAAACACTATGGATGATGAAAGAGAAAGACAGAGTCTGAATCTTTCATAATAACAGAGCCTCCCTTCAGCTTTTATGTAAGGGAAAGGGATTGTTTAAGGCTCTGTATTAGCCTAAGCTAATTCTGATATGCATACATTATGCATACTATTTCAACCTCACAAAAACCCTGGGATAAGATTTTATTATCTTCATTTTATAGGAAAGGAACTCAGCAGATAGATAAGCTGACTTTCCCATGCTCGTCTGAATAACAAAGATGGAGCTGAAGTTTGAATCAGTCTATTGGTTATATATTTATAGTTTTTTTTTTCCTTTGATTTTTTTTTTTTTTTTTTTTTTTTTTTTTTTTTTTTTGAGACAGAGTCTCACTTTGTTGCCCTGGGTGGAGTGTCATGGCATCAGAGCTGATAGCAACCTAAAACTCTTGGGCTCAAGCAATCTTCTTGCCTCAGCCTCCCAAGTAGCTGGGACTACAGATGCCCGCCACCATGCCCAATTAGTTTTTCTGTTTTTAATAGAGACAGGTTCTTACTCTTGCTCAGGCTGGTCTTGAACTTCTGAGTTCAAGCAATCCACCTTCCTTGGCTTCCCAGAGTGCTAGGATTACAGGCGTGAGCCACTGTGCTGGGCCCTATATACTTAGTTTCATTTAATCTTCACAACCTTCTCATGAGGTTGTGTATTACTCCCATTTTGAAGATGAGGAAACTGAGGCAAAGAAAATTTAAGTCATTTGCCTAGGGTTCAAGCAGTAATGTAGGTGACCGAGATATGAGCTCATATTTTAGAAGTGATTTCTGGATGAGGTGTGGAAAATGGAGCAGAGAGGGAAAGAGCAAAGGCCAGGGGCTTAGTTAGAGGGCTATTGATAGATTTTGAGAAGAGGGGAGGATGACCCAAACACTTGATCAGTCTGTCCAAGGAGCTGACTTCCAGATGTGTGACATGTGTGCTCTGAGGAAGCTCCCTTACCAGACAGGTCCTGTGCAAGAGGGGAAGGAGTTGAGGACGTGTGTGCTCCCTCCTCCCTGAGCATTTAGGGCCTTTAGGGCACTCACTCCACCCTCTCTAGTCTCTCCCCTCCTTAGCCATTGTTCCATTCTCCCTGGAGGGAAGAGGATGGGATGGGTGAAAAGCAGAGCTGATAAACCCGTTTGCTTTAGAATGACCTGAACTTGAAAGAGAATCCTTGGTGGGGAGCGGGAGGGTGGGGGTAGACAGGAGAGGTGGATGAGGGGCAATAGCATTGACTAGCGGCTTTACTCTGCCCAGACTTTTTTTTTCAGATTTTTTATTTATTTATTTATTTTATTAGTATTAGATCATAGCTGTGTACATTAATGTGATCATGGGGCACCATGCACTGGTTTTATAAACAGTTCGACACATTTTCATCACGTTCATGGCATTTTCTTAATTATTGTGTTAAGACAATCATATTCTGCATTCACTAAGTTTCACATGTACCCTTGTAAGATGCATGGCAGGTGTAATCCCTCTCAGCACAGTCTTTTGAGGGGTCACCCAAATGCTATAACCAGAGCAGGTCAGAGTGGGATGTGCCCTCTTCCCGGTCACAGGAGGGAATTGAGGCCCATGGAGTTTGGGTAACTGGCTGGAGGTCACCCAGTGACCTAAAGGCAGACTTGAAACTTGTGCTCTTTTCGCCACAATTGCCACATACACAAGCAATGGAACTTGGATGCTGCTAACCAAAAGAAAATGTTTTGGGGGTGGCACCTGTGGCTCAGTGGGTAGGGTGCCAGCCCCATATACCTAGGGTGGTGGGTTCAAACCCAGCCCCGGCCAAACTGCAACAAAAAATAGCCAGATGATATGGTGGGCACCTGTAGTCCCAGCTACTCAGGAGGCTGAGGCAAGAGAATTGCCTAATCCCAAGAGTTGGAGGTTGCTGTGAGCTGTGACACCACAGCACTTTACCAAGGGTGACAAAGTGAGACTCTGTCTCTAAAAAAAAAAAAGAAAAAAAGAAAATGTTTTGGAAGGATATAGGCTAGCTCACAGAATCAGAGCAGGAACCAGGCTGGAACCAGGCTACCTCAGCAACAGAAATGGATTCTGAGTACATTAATTAGGGAAGAAATACAGTAGAACCTCCATAGTTGATCACTTCCCTACATTGAAAACCTCTTTATATTGACCTAATTTTCATAGACTGGACATGTATCACATGTACGTACAGTACCGTAGGCCTACTTCCTTGACCACCTCTGTATGTTGACCGGTTTGTTACAGTCTTTTGGGTGGTCAACTTACAGAGGTTCTACTGTATATTGAAAGGATTTAAAAGACTATACCTTTGACAGGGTCAAAGAAAGAAGCTTTGCAGTTGTATGGCCAGGAATAATGCCCCAAATCACACATAGAACCAGTCTGGTGAAGTCATCACTTTGGCACCTGGCCGTGGAGATCAAAGTTTGTATGGCAAATACCCTTGACCTTGGACAATGTCATTAGTACCACTGCTATGACTGCCTCTGGAAACTGCACTTATCAGCCCCAGCCTCACTGAAACATAATTCTGCTGTTCTGGGCTTCTTTGCATCACAAGTTTCCAATTCACAGCTTAAGTGTGTCTCATTAATCAATCCTGCTCATATAGACAGCTCTAGCTGCAAGGGATCCTAAGCAAGCAAGTACCTGGTTCTGGGAAGGCAGGAGGCTTTGCTACCTGAGAAAAGGGACTAGCTGAACACAACAAAGTAGTTTAGAAGCTGATGGCCACAACACAGGACAAATGTAGGTGGGATAGTTTCAGGAAAAGGATAGGAACTAAAGGTTTTTGAAACAGCATTTTTTTTTTTTTTTTTTTTTTGAGACAGAGCCTCAAGCTATTGCCCTGGGCAGAGTGCATGCCGTAGCATCACAGCTCACAGCAACCTCAATCTCTCCGGCTTAAGCGATTATCTGGCCTCAGCCTCCCAAGCAGCTGGGACTATAGGCGCCTGCCACAACACCCAGCTATTTTTTTGTTGTAGTTGTCATTGCTGTTTAGCTGGCCAGGGCTGGGTTCGAAGCCACCAGACTTGGTGTATGTGGCCGGCGCCCTATGCACTGAGCTACAGGCGCCACCTGTAACAGCTTTTAATGAGAATGCCAAGAAATGAGAAAGGTTGAAAAACACTGATTTAAAGTATGAGGTCAGACAATTAAGTTTGCCAACATCCTAGAAAAAGTACTAGATATCTCATTGCTGATATCACTATAGT
Organism: Loris lydekkerianus; assembly: GCA_963574355.1. Lineage (NCBI taxonomy): Eukaryota > Metazoa > Chordata > Mammalia > Primates > Lorisidae > Loris > Loris lydekkerianus. The sequence continues at coordinate 15,410 of CAUYPK010011546.1, read as the reverse complement.
CACCTTCGAAGTACTCCCTTTATGAAGTTATGCATTGATGCCAGTCCCTAGTCCAACCTTCAAGGCAATTTTGTTCTTTTTAGGGTTTTTTGTCTTCCTTTGAGGCAGTCTCACTGTGTCGCCCTTGGTAGAGTACCGTGGCATCACAGCTCACAGCAACCTCCAACTCTTGGGCTTAAATGATTCTCTTGCCTCAGCCTCCTGAGTAGCTGGGACTATAGGTGCCCGCCACAATGCCCAGCATTTTTTTGTCGTAGTTGTCATTGTTGTTTAGCTGGGCCAGGCTGGGTTTGAACCCACCACCCTACCCACTGAGCTATGCCTGCTGCCTTCAAAACAATTTTGGAACCCTTTTTCTGGAATGGCCATCAGTGCTGTCAATGTATAAGGTCTGGCAATTAAGTTTGCAAAAATTTCTAGGATGCAAAATGAAGTTTGCATCCTAGAAAATTTGCTTTGAAGGATGGACTAGGCGCTGGAGTCAGTGCACAGCTTCCTCAGGGGAGTACTTGGAAGGTGACTGTAGTGATATTCAGCAACAAGGTATGTAGTACTTTTCCTAGGATGAGCTTGCCAACTAAATTGTCTGACCTCATATACTAGAGGATATGCAAATACCATACCATTTTATATGAGACTTGAGTATCTGTGGATTTTGGCATCTGTGAGGGTTCCTGGAACCAGTCCCCCCAACAGTTACTGAGGGATGACGGTGTCATACACACACACACACCCCTACCATTATATATGTGTATATACAATGTATGTATGTATGTATGTATATACATATATATATATATATGCACACATACATACATACACATGGCTGATTACATGGATATATCCATATTCGACCCTGCAAGTACCTCTTCCTCTTCCAGGCCCTGGGCCTTCTACTTTCTACTTATCAGCTCCCTCCTGTCTTCATTTCCTACCTTAACCACCCTTGAATCCTAGGTCCGTCACTTCAACTCTTCTTCATCCCCATGGCACTCCCTTACCAAAATCCCAATCCTGGATCTATCCAGCTCCACTTTCTCCAGGGAAAACCACACAGCAGTGCCTTCTCGTGCCACAAGACACCCCGGCCCCCTCCTAACTGTGTCCCCACATGGCCCAGCAATTCCTCTGTTTCCCTGGTAGGCTCTCTGTTTTCTGCAGTAGCTATTTCAGACTTCTCCACCTTCTCCCAACCTCCCGTCCTGACACTTCTCTCTCCCTTCATTCTCGTCAGAAAATCCCTTTCCAACTTCATAGAATAAATAGAAACCATCAGTAGAAATATTCTGCAACTTCCTCTACTATATTTTCAGACTTTCTCTCCATCTCTATTCCATTTTTTCCTTCTCCCTTCCAGAAATATAACAAGTGCTTCTTTCTCACTCACTCCCTAATGCTGGACATTGTTTTGCTTCCACTATGCCACTAAAACTGCTCTTCCGATTGCTTCCTAGTTGCTAAACCCTTTGGTATTTATAGATCTTATCTTACTTGACCAAACAGCAACCTTTGGTCCATTCAACCATTCCTTACTTCTTGAAACATTGCCTCGCTGTATTCATCAGGGTTCTCCAGGAAAACAAAATGTACATAGATTAAAAAACATTTATTATAACGAATTAGCTCACACAATTATGGTGGCTAACAAATGCAAAGACCTGAAGTTGGCAAGCTGGAGACCCAAAGAGCTGATGGTGTAGTTCTAGTCCAAAGGTCTGAGGCTTGGGACCAGAAAGAGCTGATGTTTCAGTTTCAGCCTGAAGGTAGGATAAGACCAATGTCCCAGCTCAAGGCAGTCAGGCAGGAGAAAATTCCCTCTTGCTTGTCATTTTGTTTTGTTCAGGCCTTCAACTAATTGGATGGGGTCCACCCACATTAGGGAGGACAATCTGCTTTATTTAGCCTACTGATTCAAATGTTAATCTCATCAGCAATTAATAGACTCAAAATAATGTTTGGCCAAATGTCTAAATACCCTGTGGTCCAGTCATGTCAACATAGAGCATTAATTATTTCACCGGCCCTCTTAAGATACATCACTGCTTATATCTCCTACCTCTTGCATCCTTTATTGGTTTCTGCAAGCTGCTCCCCTTTAATGTCAGTTATCCCCAGGGTCTGGTGTGGATAGTTTTCCCTCTGCCCACTCTCCCTGGGGAATGTGAGCCCCTCTCATGACCACAGTGACTGTCTACAAATCGACAAGTCCGACATTTGTATCACCAGTCCAACACTCACCTCTGAACTCCCAAGTCTGGGTTGAGAAGCCGTAAACTCCTTGTGATCAATGCCATGTCCTTCATCCCAGGGCAACAACTGCTTCATGTCCTGACTTCATAAAGTCACATAATGGGCCATTTCCTTTTATCACAACCACAACACTTAAACTTGAGTATATGGCACGTGTGAGTATTTCCACAATTTTGAGAGAAAGGTCTTGAAGCAGCAGCTCTCCTGTGCCGGCACATCCATGCTCTCTGTTAGGGAGTATCTTTCTTGACAAACAGTTTAGCAGATGCTGGAATGGATGTGGATCTGGTATCATGTGGCACACTTAACATGTGACAATTGCCTTTGGGGCACTGTGGAAGAATAAACTCTCAATGCTACCTAATCTAGGATGACTTTAATGATTTCCACCCATATGGAAGATGACACTCAGATGACCCTGAGGAAAAACTACATGTGTGGGACAGCATGCAGAGTGACTTTGTAGCCACTCCACGCAATTTTCTTTTTGGCATCTTTAAACTGAACAATCCCCACACACAACTCATGTTTGGCCACTGTCTTCCCCCAGACGTTTTCCTCTTCCCATTTCAGTGAACACTATTGTTGAGTTTGTTGTCCAAGGCAGAAATCCGTGGTCACCCTTAACTCCAAGCTTTCCCTCACCCCTACATCTAACCAATTATAAATCTCGATCAGTGCACCTGCTAAACACCTGTGAAATCCTCCACTTCTCTCCACCCTAACTGACAGCACCTTAATTCAAGCCATCCAGTCTCTTGCCTGGGTTACTGCAATTGCCTAAGTGGTCTCCGTAGATCTTCTTGTCCTGCCCCTCAACCCACCCTCCACACAGCAGCCAGAGCAATCTCCCTAAAACACAGGGAAATGTTACCACACCTTACGACCTTCAATGGCTTTTAACTGTTCTTAGGATAAAGCCCTAACTCCTTAGTAGGGTCTGATCACTTCTTCAGCATTTTTCTCCACTTCTACCAGTTTGTGTGGTCTTGGGCAAGTTGCTTAAATTCTCCTTGCCTCCCTTTTCTCATCTATAAAATGGAGTTAATAATGGGCTGTTATGAGAGTTCATTCATCTGAAGTACTGGTAACAATGCTCCACATCATTTATTGCTATATTATTAGAGCATTTCTTTTGTGGAACTCTACAATACACCCACACAGAACACTTTCACTACATCAGAGGCTGTGGGCTCTCTCACCTCCACCCCGTCCCACTTCCTGTCCCCTCCCAGTCCGTTTCCACTCTTGCTCTGCTGACACTAGTCATCTTTCAGGTCTTAGCTTAGATGTCATGTGCCCCAAAAGTCTTCTATGCTCCCCAGTCTGGGCTGGGGCCTCCCTCTCAGTGCTTTCTTGGCCCTAGAACTGCCCCTACTTAAATACTGGTTACTCTGCATTCACAGGACAAGTTCCGTCAGGTCAGGAACCCTAGGTCCTAACACAGTGCTGGTACATAGTAGGTATTCAGTAAATATTTGTGGAGCAAATAATGAATGCTGAGAACACCTTCTCCAGGGGTCCAGAAGCTAAGTTTTTCTTAGAAGGGGTTGGATTACTCCAGAAGGCAGAGGAAGTGAGCAGTCCTGCCCTTCACACTCAGGCATCTGAAGGGGTTTCCATACCCTGAATTTCAGGACTTGTGGCAGAATGAGGTTTTTCAAATGTGAGTAGAAGGATAGCTGCCCCTGCTCTATGAGGGTTGCATACTTGGAAACAAATCAGCTGCCAGCTTCCAGGTCATAACATGCTTGGGATGGATTTTCCCCAAAATCAGGACAACCTGTGCCCTTGTTGGAAGCCAGAACTGACTTGCATGGTGGGGACCTCCTTGGGAGCAGGGGCAGGCTGACATGATTTCATGTAGCTCAAGGGAAGCACAGTCTACACCATCCAGCACTGAGGCTCCAGCCCTGGAGAAATGCCCAACATCTCAGGCACAGAGCCTGCGCCCACCCTCCACTGAAGGATCCTTGGAGGAAGACAGCTTATGAAAGTACATGGGGCACACTGACTGGCTGTGCTGAGGACTGAGGCTCTGCAGGTGTTGATTGCATCCCTTTCCTCCACCCCCTCCACCAAGTGCCTATCTTATTGGATATGTGCAGAGTACAAAGACCAATGTATGAGAGAAAGGAAACGCGGGGCAGGGTCCAGAGGATGGCATGTCTATCTTCTCCCTTCTCGTCTGGGACTAGGTCTGGGCCTCATTGGCAATGACAGTTAGTGGCAAAGTATTCAAAGCCCAAAAGGAGGTGGACAGCAGGATCCAATGGTCTGGAAACTGAATCTAAGGTGAGAGCTGGGTCAGAATTGCGTGAAGCAGCAGCATAGCAAGCAGGAAATAGTTGCTCAGGTAGCCCGCCATGGGTACGTGGTTTGGGAAAGCTATAGTCAAAGGAATTACAGCATCTGTGTACTTATAAGCTGAGTACTTATTACAGGTTCAGCCCTATCCTAGGATTCATATGCTTTCTAAACTGAAGAATCAACTGAACAGAATAGTTCATTATTTCTCATCCACATAAGGCCCTGTCATCTTCCCAAGACCTGAGCCTCCTATTGCCTCCATTCACCTTTGTGGAAAATGCCAAAAAAACCCTCACCAGCTTTCTCCAAAAGGAGCTAACTAGTGGTCACCACAAGCCCTTGACTTACTGTAGCCAATGGCAGCATCCTGCTCAAATCAGGCCCTATACTGTGTCTCTGAGCAAGGGTGATTCCAGGATTCTCCTGACCTTCTTAGATTAGGACTGCAGTACACGTTAGACATTTCTCCTCTTATTTTCTGTGTCAGTAGAGCTAATCATGGGATTCATCAGAGTCCTGGGGGACGGAGCATCAAGACAAACATCCTCAGGGTACCCCAGGTTTCTAGGTTATTCTTAGACGTGGGGTGAAGAAATGCCTGATTCTAGCCACAGAATCAGGCTGTAAAAAGCAAATAGGCAGTTGTGAAGAACTGCACACCACCCAGCCACTCTTGCAGCTGTGGAGACTGGATGGTCGGTCACAGAGGAAAAAGGAGTGAGAGGAGAACTGGAGATCAGAAGGGAATTTAGGTCTTTCTGTAAAACAGCAGCTTCCAAAGAAACAGATGATGAACATGTAGCTATCCAATACACAAAGGACAAAACCCCCATTTTGGCAGTCTGAACTGGGATGAAGCATGCCCAGAAGTAAAGCAAGCCCTTTCTGGGTTAATGTAACCAGATGGATATGGGACGCCTGCCACTCACGGCAAAGTGCTTCACATAGCTGGCTGCATTCATCTGCTTATAAAGCCAGAATATGAAACAAACCCTCTTTACCCAGTTTCTCAGAGCCCAATTGAAGAGAACGTGCCTTTAATTAGAGCCAGACAGCACAGCAGTGGGGCTGAGCTACACTGTAGTTTGGTGCTGCAAGGCAGAAACGTTACAAATGCATTTTTCTAGACAAGCAAAATGCAGAAGATGTTTTAACATCAGATATCTCTCTAGGGAAAGAACATTCTGTAGCTTAGAGAAATAATGCAAGTTTGGGTTAATTTTTGGTTGCTATCTTTTAAAAATAGAACATTCAGACTTTTGTTTGTGAGCAGTGCAATAATAACTGATATATAATTATTTAGAGACGAAGAAAACAAGGCTCAGAGAGGGTGAGTATCTTGCCCAAGGTCATACAGTTACTAACAGCAGGGCCAGTATTCAAACTCAGCTACTCTGGCTTTTGAATTTTGTTTTATTTATTATTCTTTTTAGTCTGTCTTTAAGAGCTCACTTTCTTAAACTCTGTGGAAAACTTGAAAGGGATATAATGTTTTAAAAGGAAAGGCTGCAAGTCACTGTGTCCAGCAGGTGTGAAAGGAAACAGTTGGTCTGCAAGGTCAGTCTGCCATCAGGCTCTTCAAATCAAGATGATTCCTTAAGAATCTTTCCTTTAGGCTTGGGGCCCATAGCACAGTGGTTACGATGCCAGCCACATGCACCAAGGGTGATAGGTTCATACCAGGCCCAGGCCAGCTAAACAACTGCAACACAAAAATAGCCAGGTGTGGCAGGCGCCTGTAGTCCCAGCTACTTGGAGGCTGAGGCAAGAGAATTGCCTGAGCCCAAGAGTTTGAGGTTGCTGTGAGCTGTGACGCCACAGAACTCTGTCGAGGGCGACATAATGAGACTCAAAAAAAAAAAAAAAAGAAAGAAAGAAAAAAAGAATCTTTCCTTTAATGACGTATGTACAAGGTGTTAAATGCAGCACTGTTGTAAAAGGTTTGAAGCAACATAGATTTCCATCAAAAATACAGTAGAAAAGTAACTTATGATGCAAACACACAATGAAATAATAAACAAGTATAAAAAAGAAAAAGGAAAGTCTTTACATACTGACATGAATGGTCACCAATGTTTATCTACAAAAAGGCAAGGTACCGAATAACATACAATTTACCATTTGTGCAGAAGAGAAAAGCCCACGCATGTATATTTGCTTGTATGAACAGATATCTGGAAGGACACATGAGGAATTGTAACACTTTTTGCCCCTGAGGCGGGAAGTGGTCACTGGGGGAGAAGGGTGACAGGTAGGCACCTCACTCTATGTCCTTTCGTACCTTTTATTTCAAACCATGTGAACATATTACCTACTCAAAAAAATGTGTATCTGTACTCTTTTAAAAGCGAATTATAATATGTGAACTTAAAAAAAAATTCACAATCCCTAAAAAATAGGCAAGTCAATAGTTTTCACTTTATGAAAGTACATGGGGCATAAAGAACTATAAAAAAGAATGGTTCTCTAGGTAGGCAGTAAAAAGGGAGAGGGAAGCAAATCATCAAAGGAAATAACACAGGCTCATAATCCTAGTAGGTTCCTAGTTTCAAATTATCAACTTCCTGTTTTTCCCTCCTTCTCATCAAAGGTAACCAAAGATAAATAAACTATCCTTGTATCTAAAAGCTTCTATCTCTGAAACATCAAAACTGGTTTTCTGTTTAAAACGGGGAACAAAAAAGAAAAAAAAAGCACATCAAGTTCCAAGTTCTCATGTGTGTTCATGATATTGGGTAAAACAGATATTTGGAAATATCTTCAGAACATCAGCTAAAGGAAGGGAATTTCCCCCACCCCCAAACAAGGCAAGCAGTGCCCTAGCTCTGCAATAAAAAGGAATTAGGACAGGGGGTCAACAGAGCCCAAGTGTGACTATGATCTTGGGCTCAGCTTCTCAGGTTGACATTCACTCAAAGTCTATCATCTGATACAGTCGCTTTCTTGGTTGTAATCTATGAGCTGCCAATGTTTACTTGAGAGACTGGGAGCTGGAAGGAAAAGAAGGTAAATACACCAAAGCCCAGCTGTGCAACTGACAGGTTTTAGCATTTTATTTCCAGGAAATGACATACTGTTTTCACAAAGAAGAGGTTAGCCATCCTCTCAAAATAGAGGCTGCAGTCACAGGCAGCCATGGAGTACACTCAACATGTCCAAAACAAATGTCAACAAAGTTGCTTCTGAGGTATCAAAATAACAAGAACAAATTAAAAAAACAGAACAGAACTCAAATAACCAATTCAACACACAGTGAAGCAAAGTCTATGAAGTACCCTGAAGCAGTCAGTGCAGTAAGGCCTGGTGGTTCTCCGGACAGTGATGGCAACAGGGCTGGCCAATGTGGATGGTGAGTGAGGGAGGGCTTCCTAACTCACTCTCTGCCCCACAGGATTCTTCAGATGACCTCCAGAGGGGCTGAGTCGCATCCAGAGAATCCTCCAGACCATTCCAAGCTCCCACTGCCTGACAGTCTTTCAAATGCCCTTAGAGCATAGTCTTCAGGACAGTCTCTTTGCTTTTGAGAGAAAGAAAAGGAAAATCAAGGAGGAGCCTGCATTTCCCTTCCCTGGCCATCCTTTCCCTCAGCAGCCAGAGGGAACCAAGAAATGTAGTCAGTTCACATCACTCTCTTCTCAGAGTAAAAGTTAAGGCCCTTTGAAAGCCTACAGTAAGTCCCCATCCCACCCTTATTTTCCTCTTCTCTTACCCTCTTCTACCACTCTAATTCAACCACACTAGCCCCCTGCTCCTCCAACACACTAGCATGCTGCCCTTCACCACTCCCCCTTGCCCCACATGGCCGCCTCCCAAGGGCATTCCTCAAATAGTACCTTCTCAGAAACGTCCTCCTTAACTACCCTACCAAGAACTGCCAATGCTTTCTCCATCATTCTTCTTGCTTAACTCTTTTCTCCTTAGCAATAATTACATCTAACTTACTCAGTTTTTACTCCTCTATATTCCTAGCATCTGAAACAGTGCTGGACACAAACTGGGCCCTCAGTAAACATCTGTTGAGGGAGGGAATGAATTATATACATGTAGGAATTACATAGTATATACAGGAAGAGGCAGAAAGAGAGACAGAGTTCTCTCTTTTTCCAGAGAGATAGGGGTAAGAAAGGCTATTTACTGGCTTCCAGGCTTTCCCAACAGCTTATGCTTCTTTGATTCCAGGAAATTAGGGATCCTGGTCTACACCAAGGACAAAATAAAGCCACCAAGCAGATTGTCCCCATTCCCTGAGACTGAAGGCTGGGATGGTTTAGTTTGAAAGGACTCTAAGAGCTATCTCCACTTCTGGACAGCCTTTGAGGTGGCGGGCCTCAGGGGTAGGCCTACTGTTAGCCTTAAAAAGGAAGAATCAAGTGGGGTTCCTCTCCTCTTACCTAATGGCCTCACCTATTGGCTTACAAAAAAATATAGAAGTGAAAAGAAAGATTCTCCTAATTCCCCTCCAGCAAACTTTCTTGCCCCTTGTACTCCCTGTTTTCCAAAGAATCATGCCTTAGCCAGGGGTCCTCAAACTTTTTAAACAGGGGGCCAGTTCACTGTCCCTCAGACCGGTAGAGGGCCGGACTATAGTTTAAAAAAAAAACCAAAACCCAGCTATGAACAAATTCCTATGCACACTGCACATATCTTATTTTGAAGTAAAAAACAAAACGGGAACAAATACAATCACACTGCCGCATGTGGCCCGCGGGCCGCAGTTTGAGGACCCCTGCTTATCTGGGCTTTCCAGCCTTCCCTGCTTGCTCTACAGGCTGCTTCTAATCAGCAATTGAACATGTTCAGATCCCTCACATCTTTAAAAGACAGAACAAGCACTTCCCCCTGCAGCTACAGTCACATTTTGGTGCTAGTCGCTATAATTTTAGCAATAGCCACATTTCAGCAAGAAGTTATCTGCTCTTCCTCTACTCCATCACCTCAGACTCACTCCCCAATCACTGCAAACTGACTTCTAGCTCCACCATTCCCCCAAACATATATTAAAGTCACCATGTCTCATACTTGCTACATTCAATTGGCAATTTTTCATCCTTATCTTGTTTAACTTCTCAGCAGTGTTTCAACGGCTGCCTTTTCACTTCATAAGCATTCATAACCATGAATTTACTGAAGACCTACCACATGCCAAACACTTTTCTAGGCCCCGAGAATACCATGCAGAAAAGATAAAATCCCTGCCCTCAAGGAGCTTAGAAATCTAGAGCATAGAGCACACTAATAAATATAATTCCAATTTGGTCCATGCTTTCAAAGAAATAATAATGAGAGGAGTCTCTACCACGTTGGCGTGGCTAGGAAGGCCCAAAGCACACCATTCTCATGTCATCTGATGCTTGTCTTACACATCCCTCTTTAGTTGCTCCTCATCAGCAGTCTGCCCCGTGCCCCACACACGTATACTGCTCTTCTATGGCCCCCCTGGCCCCGCCTTTCTTTGGAGACAGAGTTTCAAGCTGTTGCCCTGGGTAGAGTGCCGTGGCATCATAGCTCACAGCAACCTCTAACTCTTGGGCTCAAGAGATCGCCTTGCCTCAATTTTTCTATTTTTAGTAGAGACTGGGGTCTCGAACTTGTGAGCTCAAGCAATCCACCCACCTTGGCCTCCCAGAATGCTAGGATTACAGGTGAGAGACATGGCGCCTGGCCGGGCCCATCCCTTAAATGTTGGTGTTTCTCATGTGACCAGTGGCTCATACCACCCATGAAGAGGTAGTAGGGGAGTGAAATAAAATAAGGAAAATAGAGAAAAATCCCCATCTTTACAATAAGGAAAGGAAGGAATAGGAGACTAAAGGGGGGGGGGGAAGTAGGAAAAAGAGAAATGGTGATAAGAAAAAAAGCTTCTAGTAAAAAGTCTGCTAATTTTCTGTGCCATGACATTTATGCAAATCATGAGTTTCTAAAAGTTAAAAATTATAAAGTGTACAAGTTAAAAACTATAAAGTGTACAGTGTTATACACTATTTGAGTACAAGCATGTGGACACTCCCATCTCATCTTAACCTTGCCAAGATCCATTTCCCTTAGACAAACACTATCTTATACAAAGCAAGCAGAAATACTAACTTCACACACATGGTGCTCTAGACATGGCTCTCTACAGATTCTTCAAGAACAGGGCTGAGTAGGTTAAAAGTACCTGCTAAGAAGTATTCTGTCTGCATAAGTTCCATTTGCCAGACAAGGCTCTTTTAGCAAACAAGAATGGGTAATACCCGGGATACCTACCCAACGGACAGATGGATACTCTTCAGAGCCTGGGCTCTGCTGGTTTCTCCTGTCCTATGCCTGGACCACCCAATAGCTGCCAAGAGCTACTGGCCATGTGATTTGACCTGGACTGATCTTCTCAGAGACCCTCACCTTCTGAAGTTGGCCCCTGTCTCACAGATTCACAAAAGCTGTGGTTCACAAAACTTTCTCACCACTTCAGTACACCTGAGGGCCATGGCACACTCTCACTAGTAGCCTCTCTGTTCACTATTAGAGCAGCAAAAGTGCTGGGGAATGTGGTTTTAAAAAGCCCATTGGTTAAAAGTCATTGTGCTAAAGGACTGAGATTTTATTTGTAGATCATTCACTTTTTTCTTTTCTGAGCACAATTCAAAGAAACTAATAGGAAAAGCAAACAATAAGAGTTTTAACACTCTTGTCTACCAACTAACAACTAACGAGAAGAGAAGAAATGGGAGAAGGGGGTAACTGACAGAAGACTCTACTCCCTCACCTCACCAGCTCCAGAGGGAAATTCCAGAAAATCTCAACATTCCAGGCAGCCATAATGACTCATGTGACAAGAATTACTAAATGTTTCTTTCTTTTGTTTTTTTTTTTTTGCAGTTTTTGGCCAGGGCCGGGTTTGAACTCACCACCCCTCTCCTCGAGCCAACACCCTACTCCTTGAGCCACAGGGGCCGCCATACTAAATGTTTCTTAACTGTCTCCCCCCCCCAGAGCATCCTAACATCCTCATCCCCCTTTTGTTTCCTCTGGCCTCACAGAGTTTGCAAGAGATCAATGGCTAATTGGTCAGAGGAGTTACTTTTCCCACTGGAACTCTTAAGACCAGTAAAAGAGGCCTAACACAGAGCACAGGCACATTAATATGTGTAGCCCCCTGATGACACAGGTAGGCAAGTCTCCCTCTCTGAATTCGTAAGAACAATCTCTGCCCAGGACCTGCCACACTGTTAATGTCAATCACAGGTGTGCCAATCCTAGTTCCCAGATCCTGAATTTAGTACTTTAAAAAATTTTCCATGCACAGGAGATTAAACCAGCTTTCAATCAGCCCTGGAATACGCTGAGAAGGTTGGTATTTAAACTGAGAATTTTTTCTAAACCCACATTACAGCCCAGTGAAGCTGCTGATGGTTCTGGCACATCTTTCTCTAAATCAGGTCTCAGAACCTATGTCTGTCTCTAGAGAAAACCTCAAAGCTGCACTAGCTGTGATAACTACAGAAACCCAGATGGGTGCCAGAACTGCTCTCAGTCAATACATGCAACAGAGAGGCTGATTCAGTTAACTATGTACCTCCCTAGTGTGACCAGAAAGGTGGAGAGGCACCCTCTTTAGCCTTTGAGAGAAAAAGGAGGTGTCTGATATTACTCTGCAGAACTAACTCTGTGTAATGGAGTCAAAGATGAATTTAGGACATGGGGCTCTCCTTTCCCTTCCCAATGCTTTAAGAAACTACCTACTGTGCTTGGACTGTAGGGAAAGAACCAAGGTAGTGGGCTGGGGGGAAAAGCTCATGTCCCCACTCCCACAGACTCAGCACACTTCAGCTCAAAGGCTATAACCTAATTTTGGTCACATCGGTGTTCTCAGAAAGAGGAAAGAAAAAAAATATTCACAAGTCCTCAGCAGATAATCTCTAAGCCTTGGCTGTCTTTGTGCAAGTCTGGCACTACAGGAACATTACATCCTGTGTGAACCACATTGGGGAAGGTGGGGGCAGTCACTGCTTCTCATGCCTCTGTTTCGCTTGTGCTGTTTCCTCTGCGTGGAAAGCTAACCCTCTAGGGAATCTCTAAGCCTCAAATGTTCAAATGTCATTTCCTCTGTGAAGCTTTCTCCCACACCTCTATTTGCCCAAGTCACACCTCCATTTGTCCCTCCTCTGAAGTGTCCTAACATCCTGTTGTGGAACTCATCATACTATCTAATTGACTTTCTAACATCTCCACCAGATTTCTGACTGCTGAGACAATGTCTTATCCTTCTCTTTGTCCCAATGCCTGGTATAGGGTTCCTATTAATGCTTATTGAGTGATGGGAGGTGAAAAGGAAAAGCAATGGAATTTAGCCAGTAATAACTTGTTCTTGGAAGTAAAAATATGTGGTGGCTCAAAATTGGGCACAAAATCCAATAGCAGATGGGTGTCAGAAAAATGGGAAACACTTTGGTTCCAAAGAAACCTCTGAAGGCTGTCCCACCCTCCCATAGGTCAGAATGTCTTCCTTGAGCATAATAGGCTCAGACATACTTCCTGCTCAGACCTGCACTACCTGCTTCTGTGACAAGCTGGCTGCCTCCTTTCTGGCTAACCGACCAATAGCCAGTTACATACCACAACAGCTCACACATCAGGAGTATCACAGTGACTGACATGTGTTGAAGGGCTAGGGAAAGGAATTAAGTGGACAGAAGATTCTTTTTTTTTTTTTTTTTGAGACAGAGTTTCACTCTTGTGCCCTGGGTTGAGTGCCATGGCATCAACATAGCTCACAGCAACCTCAAAATCTTGGGCTCAAGCAATCTTTCTGCCTCAGCCTCCCAAGTAGCTCTATTTTTAATAGAGATGGGGTTTAGCTCTTGCTCAGGCTGGTCTTGAACTCCTGAGTTCAAGCAATCGGCTGGCCTCAGCCTCCCAGAATGCTAGGATTATAGGCGTGAGCCACTGCATCGGCCCTGGAGAGAAGATCCTATTTTAAGCAGTGTGGCCTTTAAGCCTCCCAGCTTCTCTGGACCTAAAGAAAGGTATAATCAAAGACACATATAAACATGAATTCCAATGGGCAGGTGGGGATAGCACCTCTAAGGGCAGTGAGCTTCTGGTTCTTCTTCTCTGATGGGCTTATTATGTGCAGCCAACAGACATCACAGCACTTTGGCTCTGAAGCTTTCCCAGAAGGCATAGCCTGACTGGACTACTCAAGGGACTGAACATGATAATACCTTCCCTATTCTTTGTACTCTTCTCCCTACCCAATAACCAATTCTTCATACCCACTAGTCCCTCCTGCTTTTCCCCAGGACACCTTCTTTTACCATAGAGACATTTAAATCTCAAGCAGAGTAGCTCTCTGCAGTCCCAGTACAAGAAGCCTCAAGTACCACTTAGTTAAATGAGTAGGTATTCACTGTGAAGGGCAAGCTCATTAGGGAAACTCCCCCATCCCTTAACCAATCTCTTTATCTAAACTCTCCAACTGGAGATTTGTTAGGAAATACATTAGAATCCCCAAAGATATGTGAAAGATTACATTTATATCTTTGGCTTAACATTATGCCCAAATTGTGTAACAATGCTATGACTCATAGACAGAACCTGCGCATGTTTTCTTTAGGCATTCTCCAAGTTGTTAATCTTCGACTTGTACACATCCTATTTATAGTCATTATATACCCAACTCAAGGTTTTTACAACACTTAGACAGCAACTAAACTACCTTGAGCAACAGCACCATCTAGTGATCTGTACAGCAGAATGTCTGTGTTTTCCAATCACATCTTTATTTGAACCCCTAATAATCAAGACACACATACTTAACCCCACTTTCCTGCTGCTCAAATAACAGAGGTTAATCCTAACAATTACTTCACACACCTTCAATATCTTTAACTCCTTTTACCTTTTCCCATTTCTTCCACCTCTTCCTCAGTTCAAGAATCATTAATCTGAATGCATGGCTGTCTTTTGAAATATTTGATATGTTGTCTTTCAGGAGACTGCAAAGAAGGTGGCTACTGTAAAATTGTCTAAACAAATCATTTAAATGCCAGTTGTCTGAAAAATCTATCCACATTTTCTCCTTGATATGAAAGTAGGGGAGTGTCTGCTTGATGGACAATACTGTAGGTCATATAGATGGGGCTTGAAGCAGAGTCATTGAAGAAAGTCAGATTAGTGGCGATAGGTACTAAATTGAATACCCAGTGAGGAGATAATCTTTCTTGAGTAGAGATGGCTGTTGCCAACAAAATGAACCTTGTTTTGGTCATTATAAATTCATGCAGAAGTTTGGGTTAACAGAGATACTAGGAACTGAAGGATTTAGACAAGGTTTTGAAAAGGATAATCATGAGTTAGAAGGAAGTTATTGGAAGCTATTTTGAAAGGTTTGAAAATCAAAGGTGGTAACTTTTTAGAGGGTAGGAAAAAACTGCAGAATAGTAGACTTTTATAGGTACTTTGATAAAATCTACTCTAGTTCTCATTTTTAAAATGAAGAAACAAAGTCATCCTTAGTTGCTCAAATAGCCAATTACTGGCAAAGCTGCGGAATTCCAAGCCTACCATTCCCTGTGACATTCAAAAATAATTTCTATTCAAAATAATTGCATAATTGATTTCACACCTCATTACTGGTGGGTAATTTATGTGACGTGGATTGCTGGTGTTCAGCATGCTTTCTGCCCATAAACTGAGGTCAGGTGAATGATGGAATATTTTAATAAAGCTCTGCTTACAGTACACTACACAGTTCAAAAGATGTTTAAAATGCTTTTGTATTTACTGCCAAGTAGCTGAAATATATAATTATAATATTTCAACCAAATCAAAAAGTATGACAGTAAACTTAGAAATTCTTAGTTGTTTTG
>CAUYPK010011543.1:0-11264 GCA_963574355.1 Loris lydekkerianus | reverse complement strand
CAAAAAAAAAAAAAAAAAAAAAAAAAGGAAAAATATATTAATTACAAAATAGAAAGAATGAGGAACCAAGAAAAAAAAAGGGAGAAACCGAAAGAGAAAATCTATGGGAAATAGACCAAAAGGTCCAAATTTATTTTATTGCTTCCTAATTGTTTATATTTTGTAATTAAATTTTTTTTAAATGTGTTTTTTTTTTTTTTTTTTTTGGCTAAACATATCTTTTGTGACTTCTGTCGTTTTCTCTCCTTCCTTTAAACTCTCCTCATCATTGCTTTTCAGTCTTTCCACGTTGCCCCCTCTCCAGGCTCTCTTTGTCTTCCCAGCTCGCTGCTGCAAACTGATGCACAGGACTCCAGCCCGGGAACAGTGTTCTGGTTTTTTGGAGTTGGCACCAAAAGGACACAACAGTCTTGCCAGCACCACCTACCCAAGGAACTGCATTTAAAAAGAGAATGTCCTCCAGCCACCATCTGCCCTGAGCACTGCCTGTATTGTAATTGTAAGTCTTCTCATGGTTAGAAACTGGCCTGACACTAAAGGAAAAGTCAGGCAGATAAACGTTCCAGGTTGGGTTTAGGGAAAGTTTTGGGGTTTCTCTAAGTACATGCAACTTCTGAAGCTGTTGTTTCATTCCTTGTTTCCCCCTTAGCAATTTGGCTCATTCTCTGTTTGTGTTTCTCTTTGATAACTTTTTTTTATAAGTAAAATTCTGGCATTTCTTGCAGGAAGGAGAAGGAAGGCTTCAAGCACTGCTGGGAGGCTCGAAGGTGAAGCCACATGGGCGCCTTCACAGACCCTCCACCCCACTCAGATAGGGTCTTGACTGTGTCGTCAGAAAACCCAGGGTCAGAGGGGAGGGAACAGATGGGGACCACAGGCTTGCAGATTCCACACCTTCTTTCAAAATCTGTTTCAGCAAGTGGTTTTCTGTGAAAGTCGATTTCCGAGGGTAGTGCTTTTGCAAACACTCCCCTCTCATTTCTCCAGGCTCTGAGAAGCATTCACCCTCAAACGCGGTCTGATTGAACGTCCCCCTTGTTGTTGCTATAATAATCCACGCTGATATAAACCATGCTCCATAAAGTGCCACCATACACATCTACTGGGCAACACCACGGGGCAGCCTGCAAGCGAAGCTCCTTGGGCAATAAAACCGAGACCTCTGGAAACACGGCTACCATTTATTTTCCCACTAATGTGCTTTCTCTTTCTCTCTCTCTCACTAGGCAGATTTTCCTCGTGTTGAAAGGGAACCTCTGGTCAGAAGTCAGCAAGCAAAGTTGTAGAAAGCTTTGATAGTCAGCGAAGTGAATCGTGGTACACATGGCAGCAGCAGGCACCGGTGAAGCCGCTTGCTGGGCGGACCTCCCTCTAAGAGCAACTTCTGGTCATCAGTCAAAGGGGCCCCCAAAGAGTCATGCACAGCCAATGGTTTCACCAGCTCCACAGTGCCGAGGTCCCAAGTTGCCCTTTTCCACAGGTATTGCTAAAGCAAATAGCAGACGCTATTTACTGGGTGTGATGCTTCCAATCACATTAATCTAGCCAGTAAAAAAATTTATGACCAATAAAAATTCCACCATGACATGGCTGATTGGAGGGAAGGCTGCCGGGATGGAAATCTGAGCCACGCCTCTGCCTCCAACTAGACTGTCACAAACCTTGGAAGGAAGTAGGAGTCGGGGAAGAGAAAGACAGAAAAATCTCTGGGGTTGTTAAAATGAACTCAAGGGGAGATGGATAAAATTCTTAAATTGTTTAATAAGTCCAAACCCTGGAGGGTGATCGACTGAACACCTACTTTGAAAACCTACCTGGTGAAAAGTATAGATGTTAGTCTTGTTTCCACTGGAAAATGACCCTGGGGTCCTTCTTAGTCCTATGATCACATAGTTCTTTGCAACCAATGAAATAAATATTTTGAAGTCCAATAGTAGAGCTAGAAAGATGCCTGATTCAAAGCCAGTGGGAAATGTAGCTTTGCGTTGCTATCTCTGTGCTGGTTGACTTGCCCCTGGTTTACACAAATCCCAAAGGTAGTGATTAAGCTCTGTGAACATCTGTGAGTCATTCCTTCTTTTCCCAGTCCGTGGTGGCAGTCCTCAGACTACGTGGTTCTCAGACACACGCTCTCCAAATCCTTCCATCCTATCGGTTCTCCTTTGAGTGGGCAGCTGATCCAATTATTTGCTAATGATCCCAGATGACACACAGCAATGCGGATGTTATTTTAATGAATTTATATTGGAAGTCCTGCCATTGGGGGGGAGTACCTGATTAACTAATGGTGGTTAAGACTTCGAGCAGCTTATCCAATATCCATTATCCCATTCTTTCTGAGTAATAGTACCTCAAATTTAATCCACGTGGCAATGTGCCAACCCAAAGACCTTATCTGCAAACTCTCTTGCTATTAAGTGTGGCCAATAAGATGTCATTTGTCATTGGTACGTGGGACTTTGAAGGAAGCTTCCAGGTGGTGGAGGTGGTGGAGCCAGGCAGCATTTGCCTGCCTTCCGCACTTCTCAAACTTCCTTCTGTTTTATGCCTAGAGGCAAGACCCAATGTCTGGAACCCCCATAGTCACTTTGGAGCATGAGGTGTGAGATGGGGGTAAAGAGAGAAGCCTTATGCTTTAAGGATTGAGGAAGAAAATGGAAAGGAGCCCATGTTTTGCAGCAATATGATCTCTAGACCACTGACCTCCAGGATGCTTTTTGTTCTTTTTTTTTTTTTTTTTTTTGAGACAAAAAGAAACTTCTGTTACTTAAGTCACCCTTCTTTCCAGTCTCAGCACTAGATTTCTGATAGGAGTCAAAGCCCTAGAGATATACAAGTTTTCTCCAGAAGCTATTTTTTTATAGCCCTCTGTCCCTAACAAATGAGCACTCAAATCTCCCAAATAGAATGAAAATCTTACTTAATTTTTTTTTTGGGGGGGGGGAATGAAACACAAAAGCAGAACTTTATACACAAGACCTTATATATGACATACACATTAAAATATTTTCTGGAAAAATGAATGGCCACACGGAGGACTAAATGGATTGTGGATTTTATGACCAGGAAGATCATGCTTCTGAATCTGAGATTTCTCTCACTTACTGGCAACGTGACCATGACATTAGACAAATTATATAAACTTGCTTCTCCATGTTTGAGAGTACAAAATCAGTAAAACAACAGCAGCCTGGTAAATGTCCTGACAGGACAACAAAGCACGTGTTCAAAATAGACTTAACATAGCGGACGCTGCAGACGTTCCGTTCTTTCCCTTCTGCCTTCCACTTCTGAGTTTGGAACCTTAGGCTTGCAGTTCACTGGGTTTTGCTTTCTAAATTCATCCTCGGAGAAAAGCACAAAAGCTTTTCTGCCCACAGAGCTTTTCCAACCATTTGATTTACTCATCTCCGTGTCCTTTTTTAATCACTACTTGTTTCCCCCGCAAAAAAAGAAAAAAAAAAAAAAAATGTCTCCTCTCCGTCTCACTATGAAATGGAGACACCAGCATATAAAATTAAAAAGCAAAAATGAAAAATCAGAGCAAACAGGCAAAACTAAATGCATTCCCAGTCTGCACTCACTGCCTATACATTTATCACCAGCTGTGTGTTTATGATACATTATTTAGTAAAAGAGCAGGCTGACAGGGATAGTAAAAGAGCAGGCTGACGGGGAAGCAGAGATAACCCAGTTCCTCCCAAGTCCAGCCACTGATGTTTGCTCTGCGCCCGCACTCTTACACAGCCTGGCATCCTGTAAGGCCAAGGCTCATGGCGGCCTCTGCTGATTTTGACGGCAGTGCCATTCTACCCAGAGATTCTCACGCGTCCATTCAGATGCCCCTGAAATCACATGCCATTGCTACATTAAGAGGCACTTTCATGTTACTCAGATATGAAGAGCACAATTCAGCCCGTGGTGGTGAAGGAGTAGCCTGGATTCAGCAAGACAGATGTGCCTGTGTCTGTGGTTAATTTAATTGCCCTCTCCTAACTAATCACTAATGGAAGGTATCTCACAGGGGCGCTGTGAAGATTAGATGAGACAGTATCTGTAGGAAATACAGCATGATGCCTGCCATTCAGCGCTCGATCCAATACTGATGTTTATCATCTCCATCATTATCATCCTTAGCTCATAAAATAGATATTTACTGCTTATTGTCAGTAAGAGCTTTACAAGTTTCATTTAATACTACCCCTGCTCCCCTCCCCTTCAATAGTTCTTTTTTGTTGTGTTGTTGTTGAAACAGAGTTGTGGGGTTACAGCTCACAGCAACCTCAAACTCTTGGGCTTAAGCAATTCTCTTGCTTCAACCTCCCAAGTAGCTGGGACTACATGTGCCCCCCACAATGCCTGGCTATTTTTTTGTTGTAGTTGTCATTGTTGTTTAGCTGGCCTGGGCTGGGCTCTAACCTGCCAGCCTAGGTGTATGTGGTTCACGCCGTAACCTCTGTGCTACAGGGCACCGAGCCTAGAAAAAGAACGTCTCAAAGTCCTTGCTTCTTGTCTCTCTGGCTGATTCAAAAATATATCTTTTAAAAAAAGAAATGATAAAAGCAGAGAATTGGGACTCTTGAAACATGTGTGTAGGCTCCTTAAATGAGAATTCGTGGAACGCCATTTTTAATATACTTCAGTATTGTTTTTATAAAAGAGTAGATTATTTTAGTAAACAGATTTGGACTTGAAGAGAGCTTCAAGTCCATGAGCTATTATGCGACCCTGCTTTGAGCTAGTCTGAGTTTCAGCTAAAATGCCTGCTCCTCATGGTTTCAGAAAATTACATACACTTAGGGGTGTATTTCATGTAGGGTCTGGTACCACAGAAGGCTCCCAAATGCGTTCTTCTCATTGGTTTGTTCACCAGTGAGTTTCTTCTTCCTATTTTTCTCTTTCAGAAAAGTCAAAGGGCCTTTCAGATGAGGAAATCAAGAATCTGGTAAATTAAGAAGGTGGGGAAGGACAGAGAGCAGGAGAGTAGCCAAGAGGCTTTGAAAACATAAACACTGAAGAATTCTGCTTTGTTTATATGACCTTGCCAGTCCTGATGCTGGTTTCAGTCAGGCACCTTGCTGCTGCCGCCACCGCCGTCTGGACCACACCCAGGCCTGGGAGCCCATCACAACCACCATGTCTTATAATAACAGTCCCTTAGTCTCTGGACTTCTTAAACTCTTGACCTAGGAAATAATCTGGGACAACACCCCAAATTAACCAAAATATAATGTCTAATAAAGGTTTTCAACCCTATGAATAGGGACATTTGGTATCAAGATACCCTACTGCTATCACATCCAAGGTGATTTTGCAAATATTGAAGTGTTGCCTTTCAGAGTAAGAAACAAAACAGTGTATCTATGTATTATATATTTAGGAAATTTCGTTTTCCTTTGACATAGAGTATAAAGTGATGTTACCCAATCTTCATAGACAGGGGTTCTAATTAATCTGATGACTGTTCACAACCTTGGCACTCAGAAGTTACAAAGAAGGGATTGGTCTTGATTGGTGCTCATACTTTCAACTATTCCTCTGCTCCTTCTAACTTAGAAACCCTACAGGCATTTCTGAACTTAAAATTCCTTCCATCTTCAATTGAGAGCCCCAACATCACTTCTTGGGCCTTGCCTAGAACAGAGTGGCTCAGTAAGCAACTGAGAAAATTTTCTTAACCCATTTCCAAATTGGGGTCTCTATATTCAAATGCTCACGAGTATAATATAGAAGATAATCACCATCCAATAATGTTACGTGAACTCTGAGTTATTGTAGAGGTGGTCTATAAATGAATTCTCAGAAATATAGAGGAGTTCTAGGGTTTTACATGTGTGTATAATATAAATATATATATGTATATATATATATATTTACTTATTTATTTGTTTTTTTTTCCTCAACCATAGCTTTAACCAGTACTTTTTCTTTACACATTCTCAACATGGTCAGAAATATCACACAATAAAACTTGGGTATTGCTAAGTCAGCATAACATTCTCTTGGAAATGGCCATTCCCCAGAGCCAATTCTATGCTATTCAAGAAACAAGTAACCAATTGTAAGAGATGCATTTTTCTCCTAGGGAAAAAGAAATTCAACAGACAAAAGGCCATGCTATCAGAAAGCAGACGACGAAAAATTACTTTGTCTTCATATTAGTATTGAGCACATTGGATAATTGCTTTTCCATACACAACCACATAAGTGAAAAACTCAATTCAGTTCAAGTTGGGTGAGGGGGAGGCCCGAGGGGGAGAGGAGAGGAGGAGGGAAGGGGATTAGTGTGCTCCCATCTAATGGGACAGTGACACACCTCCTGGGTGTGGGACACAACTGCAGCAGGGACTTTACCTAACAAATGCAAGCACTGTAACCTAATTGTGTGTGCCCTCATATTAATCTGAAATAAAAAAACACTTTTGTCTTGAAAGTATGGTAAACAACTGCAAGGGACTGCAGTTCACCTGAGGTTCCCCCTCACCACTGTATTTGAAGTTCCTTCTCCGTGAACCCCTCCAGATCCAAGGCAAAGCTAATTATCAACCATGTGGCCAGGCTTTGTGTGCTGTGAGGGTACCCGTGACCACACGGTACGTGATTTCCAGCTGAAATCACAGTGTGATGTACATGCACTGGAGGGTTTGCAAACTTTAACAAAACTCTAGACTGTCCTGGCCTCCATATCAGGCTGGCAGCAAAGGTTTTGCACAGCTGTTGTAGTATTACCCCAGTGAATACTTCACTCTCTCGGCAGGTCCCAGCTGGCCACCACTCTCAGAAGCAGGAGAGGCAGAAACTAAGAAAAGGAACGTGGGAAAGAAAGAGAGACAGAAGTTGCAAGATAATAGGAATTGTATTTCAATCCTGAAAAGTATGATTTTACCTTTATAGCTATTTATGAAAATTTGGATTAGCTCATTGCTCCAAACAACCAATATTATAAGAGCTCTGGGATATTTTGTAAAAGAAAATAAAATTACTAGTTCCTTTTACCACATTCTGGGATTATAACGATACATGGGCCACAGTGCCAGGGAATTGAGCAGAAGGTTATTTGCCATGAAAAATTAGACACAGGGGACAAGACCCTGGCACTTACTTTTCTGTTGGGCATCAGTTAGTCTCTCCAAATGCTGACTCCTGTGTAGGTAACATGGACCTATGTGCCAGGGAATGAATTTGGTTTGCAGAAGCATAACTGCTCCCCAAAGACTGTGCTAGGACAGTGCCAGCAATCTCTCCTTATTCCCTTTCGTATTAAAGCCAAGAACTCTGTTAGCACAAAGAGCCAGGGAAGGGAAGACGAGAAGGAGGTTAGAGAGTAAGTAAATCATACGTCCCTGACCTTCACCATTAAGAGTATTAACTGAGCTCCTTTGACTTCCAGGGTGTATCATGTTTATAATAACGAGCAGACACTATCGTTATTCTTGAAGGTGTTTTCTCATATTTTATGGTGATCTATCATAGAGCAGAAGCCTATGGAAAGCGATGATTACATGGAGTACATGGATGGTTTGGTTTCCAGATAAATACAGGTGTCCTGTATTTGTATTTGTTAAACCTGGCAACCTAAGTTAAGAAGTGGTATTGAGTTAGGAGATATTTGGGGAAGCAATTGGAAAGAGAAGGGTTGACTGAGTTGGGACTCAGTCAATTGGACGGAGTCCCAAAGTTTTTTGTTTGTTTTAACATGTATATAATCCTCACTTCTTCCATACTCCTCATCACCCTCTTGGGTCCACAGTAGACTCCCTAAAACTGCTAATTGATTGACTCACTTCTAGATAAAAGGGAAAGGCAAAAATGAAGCCAAAGTAAATATGGTCTCTGAATGTTTTATTTCATGGGCCCGACTTGGGCATACGTTTTGCCATTTGGAACACATGCTTTTGTAATTGCAAAATATAATGCATTTGAAAACTCAAATACCTTTTAAAGTCCCACCCTGCTAACTCTCAGGTTATTATTCATGCTTATATCTTAATGGATTCTACAAATCAATTTTTTGTTTTTCTTGGTGAATGTTGCTGATACTTACAAATGAGTATCATTTACCCCCCTCCTCAGCCCTCCCTTCTACCTCCATCGCCTCTTATGGAGCCAAAGCCAAAGCTATAAATACAGAACACCACTGTTAGGAGGTCCCCTGCCCCATTTGCTCACCTCCCATCCCCCCACCCCCAACATGTAATGGGCTTCTCTTTTCGCAGTGTTAAAAGGATCACTAAATCATTGGGTCACCTATTGATATGAAAGTCTTTCATTTGAAATCATTAGTTTTAGCAAATTGCAAAAGAAAAATACAAAAGAGCAAATAAATCAAGGAAAAATTACAACAGGTTTTTACCAAGCATGGGTGGAGTGGAAAAAGTGATCTTGGCTTAATTACCCACACTTAGTCATAAGGTGCAGGAAGCAGTGGTTTCAGAAAGTCCAGTTAGGGCTGTGTTTTTATACACACACACACACACACACGTGTGCTTGTGAGTGCACACACGTGTATATATATTTTAAGGTGCTAATTTCCATCACATCACTCTGTGCTGGGTTACCATGTACAAAAGTTGCTGAATCTTGACCTTTATATGAAATGTTAAAATCCCACTTTTGTGGAAAGCCCAACTGTCATGAAATACTTCTTTTGCACAGTGGTAGAAAAGTATCTCAACACAGGTAACAGATGCTTGAGATCTGGGTGTACATTGCCTGAGGAAAGAAGGGCACAATTATCTGGTAAGTGTGGATTTCCTTTATATCAGTGACATCTCATTTTTACCTCTATTTGTGGACTCACACCATTACCTGAGCTTTAAATGTCCTAATCCTTACAGTCTTCCTCATATGGCTCAAGTCCCTCCTTCTATTCATTTGCACCACTAAATTTCTTTTTCCCCAATTACACATTTGCAGCACTTATAGTCAATGTTGTACATTTGATTGTACACTTTAGCATTTAATTATCTAATTCTTATATTGCCTGTATTCTGTCTTTTCTCATGTGTGTACTTTTCCCCAAAAATTGTTAAATTTTCCCTAAAAACTTAAACCTCTTTAGGTATTGTGAGACCAGTAATGAACCATGCAAGGTGCTGCATATTCAGAACAACCCCAACATATATTCCTTCACAGACTTAATGTTGTTGAATCAGGCACCTTACTTTAAGAAAAGCAATTCACACATTAGAATGAAGAAAGAAAAATCCCCAAGGGTTAAAGAAGAGTGAGCAATGTGTCAGGACTCTCTAGAGAAAGAGAACTAATAGGATGTGAAAAGTACACATTTGTGTGTGTCTGGTGTACAGAGAGATGTATTTTTAAGGGATTTGCTCACACAATTGTAAGAGCTAGCACGTCAAACATCTGTAGGGGACGTTGATGATAGGCAAGAAAGTAAGGCAGGATTTTTGCATCGTAGCCTGGAAGCAGAGCTCCCTCATCTCCAGGAAAAATCAGTTTTTGCTCTTAAGACCTTCAACAGATTGGATGAGGCCCACCCACATTATCAAGAGTAATTCTCTTTACTAAGTCAGCAGATTGTAAATGTTAATAACATCTGCAAAATACCTTCACAGCAACATCTGGACTAGTGCTTACACCCAATTACAGTAGGACCTCTGTACGTTGGTCACCCAAGCAACTGCAACAATGGGTCAGCATACAAAGGTGGTCAACAGAAGGGACTAGCCTGTTCTGCTGACACGTGCATCTGGTACATGTCCAGTCTATGAAAACTAGGTCAACTTAAGGAGGTAGTCAGTGGAGGGACATGGTCAACTGTGGAGGTTCTTTTGTGTTTTGTATGTTGATGACAATATCAGGAAGGAGATATGACTGGTGTAAATTTTATCAGCCTACTTATCCTTAAGTACTGGTAATAAGTTCAGTGGATCTTATAGTTGCCATTGCTGTGTTCAGCAACCATAAGTCTCAGGCAAAGAGGAAGAAAATGCCAGGAAGGCTATATTAACCAGTGTGACGAAAATGTGTCAGACTGTTTATAAAACCAATGTATGGTGCCCCATGATTGCATTAATGTACATGGCTATGACTTAATATTAATAAAAAAAGAATAAAAGTGTAAGAGATGAGTAAAATAAAAGGAAAAGGAAAAAAATGAAGTGACAGACTGTCTCATTTTGCACAATATTTATGTAAGATATAATATATGTAATTGTTTTTCAAAAATTATTTAACAATGAACTCAATAATCTAACCCTGACATTTGGATTCAGATTGATCAGGGCTTGAAATTTACTTCTATTTATCAATGGTGTATGTTCATTAGTCTCTTTCTCTTGGTTTCTTTCATTGTAAGCTGATAATCATTATATATATATATATATAACCTAGAGTTGATTTAAAAGAGATTATTATACAAAGCACTTATCACATTATAGAACAAATAGTGTTTAATTAAATGATGGCTGTGTAGTTATAATTAGATACATAAATTTTCTTTCTATGTAATTTAATATTCAGAAATTAACTTGTTATAAAAATATATTTATGATGGCTGCAACCAAAAAATGGCCAGGTGTTGTGGTGAGCACATATAGTCCCAGCTACTTGGGAGGCTGAGGCAAGAGACTCGCTTAAGCCCAGTAGTTGGAGGTTGCTGTGAGTTGTGATGTAATAGCACTCTACCCAGGGTGACAGCTTGAAGCTCTGTCTCAAAAAAAAAAAAATAAAATAAAATCTCTCACCTACCCATAAAAATGAATGACGTTGGCTTTAAAAAAAGCAATCTGCATGTATAAAGCTGCTCCGATAAAAGGTAACATACGTTAGACCTATCAAATATACATTTACTAACAAGAGTATTATAGCCTGAAAGATTAATCCAAGGTTTTCTGGCATCATAAACGATTGGTTGTACAATTTGGTATCTCGTTATCACACTGAATGGATTTCTAAATTTATGCTATATTGATGGTTACCTTAACGGTAAGAGAAGAGATTATTCATGGAGTTACTTGACACAGATAGAAGTAAAATTATCATAATAAAATGGCAATGAAATTAACATTTATCATTTATATTCAAAGTCTAGAAAGAGCTTCACAAGGCCTTCTTCAGAACATCACTGTAAGACTGGAAAGAGCATGGGAGGGGTATTGGTGGAATCACACCTACAGGGCATCTTACAAGGGTAAGTGTGAAACTCAGCAAATGTGAAATGTAAATGTCATGCCACGGTAACTAGGAAAATGCCAGGAAGGCTATGTTGACTATTGGGATGAAAATGTGTCAAATGGTCT
>CAUYPK010011535.1:0-30590 GCA_963574355.1 Loris lydekkerianus | reverse complement strand
TTTCAAAAAATCAGCTTTTTGATTTATTGATCTGTTGTATTATATTTTTGTTTTCAATTTTATTTAATTCTGCTCTAATTTTGGTTATTTCTTTTCTTCTACTGGGTTTGGGGTTGGAATGTTCTTCCTTTTCCAGTTGCTTGAGATGTCCCATTAAGTTGTTACCTTCCTCTCTTTCCATTCTCTTGAGGAAAGCTTGCAGTGCTATAAATTTCCCTCTTAGGACTGCCTTTGCGGTGTCCCAGAGGTTCTGTTAGCTTGTGTCTTCATTGTCATTTTGTTCCAAAGAATTGGCAATTTCTTTCTTGATCTCGTCTCTGATCCAGCTATCATTCAGCATAAGGTTATTTAACTTCCATGTTTTTGTATGAGTTTGCATATTCCTGTTGTTACTGAGCTCAACTTTTATTCCACGGTGGTCCAAGAAGATGCAAGGAATAATTTCTATTCCTTTAAATTTACTGAGGTTAGACTTGTGACCTAAGATATGATCAATTTTGGAGTAAGTTCCGTGGGCTGATGAGAAGTATGTGTATTCAGTTTTGTTGGGATGAAATGTTCTGTAGATGTCTGCTAAATCTAAATATTGGATGGTTAGGTTTAAATCTAAAATTAATTTGCTCAGCTTCTCTCTGGAGAATCAATCCAACACTGCCAATGGAGTATTGAAATCTCCGAGTATTATCCAGCTGGAGGAAATCAAGTTGCTCAGGTCAGTTAGAGTTTCTCTTATAAATTGAGGTGCATTCTGATTGGTTGCATAGACATTAATAATTGAAATCTCATCATATTGAGTATTACCCTTAACAAATATGAAGTGACCATTCTTGTCCTTCCTTACTTTTGTTGGTTTAAAGCCTATTGTATCTGCAAATAAAATTGCAACACCTGCTTTTTTCTGATTACCGTCTGCCTGAAATATGAATGACCATCCTTTCACCTTGAGTCTAAATCTATCTTTTAAGTTAAGATGTGATTCTTGTATGCACAAAATATCTGGCCTGAGTTCTTGTATCCAGTCAGCTAACCTATGCCTCTTTAGAGGACAGTTCAAGCCATTCGCATTGATGGAGAATATTGATAAGTCTGGTGGAGTTTTGGGTATTGAAGTTTTCAAACGTCCACTGGACATTTTTAATATTTTCGCCAGTGTGGAAGTTGGAATTTGATCAAAAGCTTCTGAATGAGTTTACTTTTGTGGTAGAGGATTTGGTTGGTCATTCTGGAGCATAGGTCTGAGAATGTCCTGAAGAGCTGGTTTACTTATGGCAAATTTTTTCAGCATATGAATGTCATTAAAGTATTTAATTTCTCTATCGTATGAAACTCAGTTTAGCTGGGTACAAAATCCTAGGTTGAAAGTTATTTTGCTTTAGGTTATTAAAAGTTGATGACTACCGTCTTCTGGCTTAAAAAGTTTCAGCAGAGAGATCTGCAGTCATTCTAATATTCTTGCCTTTGTATGTAATGTTTTTTTTTTTTTTTTTTTTTTTTTTGCATGGCTGCTTTGAGAATCTTCTCCTTCATATTAACTTTAGTGAAGCTAATTATGATATGCCTGGGGGATGCCTTATTGGGGTTGAATCATGCTGGGGTTCTGAAGCTGTCTGCTATGAGAATTTCAGAATCTCTAGGCATGTCTAGAAAATTTTCTTTCATAATTTCATGCAGAAGGGACTCTGTGCCCATTGAGGCCACTTCATCGCTTTTTGAAATCCCAATTATTCGTATTTTGGTCTTCTTTGAATTTTCCCAGAGCTGTCTGAGAGGATGATCCGTTTTTGCTCTCCATTTCTCTTCCTCTTTGAGAGCTTGGGAGCATTCAAAGGCTTTATCTTCAATGTCAGAAATCCTTTCTTCTGCTTGCTCCATTCTGTTGCTGAGGGATTCTACTGTATTTTTTATATCTTTGAGGGCTGCAAATTCTTGCTTCTGTGTGTCTAAGTCTTTGGTAGTTTTTTTCTTAAAATTCGTTAAATTCCTGAGACAACTTTTGAATTTCTCCTCGAATTCCTAATTCCATTTTATTAATCTTGTCTTCAATCCAAATTCTGAATTCGATTTCTGACATCTCAGGCAGTTGTTTATGAATGTGATCTTCAATTACATATGCTGTATCTTTTCTTGGGTGGATTGATCTATTCTGGTTATTCATGTTACCAGAGTTTTTCCACTGATTCCGCCCCATGGTTATTTTTCTTCCTTTGATTTTTCTTCTGGGGCTTTATTGAGGACTCCAACAGTGTTTTTGCCTGAGAAACTGGAACCCTTTCTGGTGTGGTGGGTATCAATGTTTTTGTCTTTTTTCAGCTGCTTTCTGTTTGACCCTAGTATAAATTTTACTCTGGGTTGAAGTCTTAGTTGCAAGGAAAAACCAGCGGTTAAGTAACTCTGCCCACCAACCTCTGGCACCAATAACAAAAGGAAAATCAAACTTTACTACAACTGCACCCCCATGGCACCGCCTGAAAAGTCCTCAGTCTATTGGTTTAGTTCAGAAGGTCCAAATCAATTGTGTCAATTGGCACCTATCTAAGGTGGGAGAGTTCAAGAGGTCTCTGGGGACTGGATCTCAGGGGGCTGGTGACAACTCTGATATGGCTTACTCCAGTGCTTCGTGGAGTTTGGAGGCTCCACCTAGCAAATAGATCAGTCTGGGAAGGTTGATGTCTCCTTCCCCTCTTTGCCACTCTGTCAGACCCAGTCACTGGTATCTATGCAGATGGCTGACCCAGTTGCCTGTAGTGAACAGATACTCCAGGGGTTTTCACCTGCCTGAATCACAAGGAAATCTGCTAGACCTCTGCAGTCTGCCGTTATCTAGCAGGAGGAGTTGAGGCCTGACATCCTTGGGTGCTTGATGAAGGTGGGGGGGTGTTCACTCAGACTTAGCCCCACCCATGATTGATGTTGCTAACAGAACAGAACAGGACAACTTTGGAGAATTCTGTCTCTGTTTCTGCTAAAATAGCCTGCAGAAGACAGGCTGTTCTGAGTTCAAGTGTCCTTGCTGCTGGAGGTTTCTATTTGATTACCTCTCTGAGTAGGCCCTGACCCAGAAGCTTTCTGGGTTTGTGAGCAGCATCAGGCAAATTTTTTACTCATGTGTGGCCTCCTCTTGTTGTCCAGGGAGACAGGGGATGTGGCTTCAGAATATCTAGAAGTGAGCCGTTTTGCTGTTAAAAACAAAACAAAACAAAACAAACAAACAAATAAAACAAACAAACCAGCCCCCTGAAATCCAGTCCCCAGAGACCTCTTGAACTGTCCCACCCAAGACAGGTGCCAATTGATACAATTGATTTGGACCTTCTGAACTGAACCAATAGACTGAGGACTTTTCAGGCAGTGCCCTGGGGGTGCAGTTGTAGTAAGGTTTGATTTTCCTTTTCTAATTGGTCCCAGAGAGGGGCGGGCAGTTACTTAACTGCTGGTTTTTCCTTGCAAAACAAACAAACAAACAAACAAAAAAAAAAAAACGGATTTCGATCTGCCTCCAGGGACTGCCGCTCTGCTGTGGGCACCTAGCCAACCCTTCACTGACCAGCCGCAGTTTATGCTCTGTCCACACCCCTTGAGAGATCACCCAGGATTCAGGACTCCTGGGGGACATGCCTTTAGATCTGAGAGTGGGGGCGAAGGAGAGTTCTCTGAGCCCAGCACTGTAGCCCACAAAGTTTTGTGCCTGACCACACCACTTCCAGAAGACAGCCACCACTCTGCATCTCTGGGAACTGACGCTGTGGAGTGGTTCCCTTCTAGCTGACCATCGTCTCCTCGCTTGTGCATCCCATAGACAGGGCAGCTCAGACACTGAGCACCCCACAAGAAATCACCCAACAATCTGGACTCCTTGGGGGCAGGCACCCTGATCCCCGAGTGGGAGTGGTAGGGATTGCTGGGACCTCAGCGTTTCAAACGTGGAAGCTACAGTTTCACTCAGTTTTATGCCTGGCCATATTGCTGCTCAAAGAGGGCTGGTGCACCCTGCCGCAGGAAAGTGCCACAGGGAAGTGCCCCCATGGCGTGACTCCCCCTCAGCTGAGTGCTCTCTCTCCTCACTCCCGTGCCTCAGAGTCAACGCTAATCAGTCGCAGCTCGGGCTCTGTCCACACCACTCGATAAATCACCCAAGAATCTGAACTCCTGGAGGACAGACCTCCAGACCTCCATGTGAATGGAGGGGAGTGCTGGGTTGCCAGCAAAGATATTTAAAGTTTTGTACATTTTTATGCCTGGCAGGGGAGTGCTATGGCACCCTAGTAGGTGAGGTAGGTCCAGTTTTTAGAAGGTCACTCCTGTGAAGTGAAGTGGGAGAGCCTTTAATTTATGCCCTTTTTTTTGTTTGTGGGGCTCTGGAGCCGGTCTCGGGAGGGGGGAGGGGGGACTCCCGTCCACTTGGTGATGGATTTTGTACCTTTTGTTTGCATCCTTGTCATCTCAGCTCACCTCAGCAGTGTTGATGTGCGTTCTTCAACCTTCTCTCTTGGTACAGCTCGAATCCTCCAGGTTACTTATTAAATTTTTGTCCCTTTACTCTCCTTCTGGATGGGAGCCTCTGTGGAAAGTTTGCTTTAGTCTGCCATCTTGTCTCCTCCCCCTGTCATACTTTAAAGATCTTGAAAAAATAATACTTAGTTTTATATGGAATCAAAAAAAAAAAAAAAAAAAAGAATAGCCAAGACGTTATTCAGAAATAAAAACAAAGCAAGAGGAATCATGCTAGCAGAACTCAGACTATATTATAAATCGATAGTGATCAAAACAACATGGTATTGGCACAAAAACAAAGAAGTAGATGTCTCGAACAGAATTGGAAACCATGTGATGAATCCAGCTACTTACGGATATCTGATCTTCAACAAGCCAGTTAAAAACATTCAGTTGGGAAAAGACTCTCTATTTAACAAATGGTGCTGGGTGAACTGCCTGGCAACCTGTAGAAGAATGAAACTGGACCCACACCTTTCACTGTTGACTAAGATAGACTCTCACTGGATTAAAGATTTAAACTTAAGGCATGAGACTATAAAAATACTAGAAGAGAGTGCAGGGAAAACCTTTGAAGAAATCAGTCTGGGTGAGTATTTTATGAGATGCTGTGCCTTGATTAAAAGTTTACTGTATACCAAGTGTTAAGATACTTCAGTAGCAAATGAGGGACCGGAAAGTAGGTCCTCTAGGAATGAGGAGGAATTCTGCTTGATGGCTTGTTAAAATGTTTAAGGTTTTCTTTTTTTTTTTTTTAATTAAAACATAGCTGTGTACATCAATATGATCATGGGGCATCATACACTAATTTTATAAACCGTTTGACACATTTTCATCACACCGGTCTACAAAGCCTTCCTGGCATTTTTTTAGTTGTTGTGCCAAGACATTTACATTCTACATTTACTAAGTTTCACATATATCCTTGCAAGATGCACCGCATGGGTGATCCCACCACTACCCCTCCCTCCTCCCACTCTCCCCTCCCTCTCCCTTTTCCCCCCATTCTCAGGTCGCAACTGGGTTACAGCTTTCATGTAAAAGTCCTAAACTAGTTTCATACTAGAGGTGAATACATAGGGTACTTTTTCTTCCATTCTTCAGACACTTTACTAAGAAGAATATTTTCCAGTTCCATCAATGTAAACATAAAAGAGGTAAAGTCTCCATCTTTCTTTAAGGCTGCATAATATTCCATAATGTACATATACCACAATTTATTGATTCATTCATGGATCGTGGGCACTTGTGCTTTTTTCATGACTTAGCAATCATAAATAGGGTTGCAATAAACATTCTGGTACAAATATCTCTGTTATGATGTGATTTTTGGTCTTCTGGGTATATGCCCAGAAGAGGAATTACAGGATTTTATGGCAGTTCTATTTTTAGGTCTCTAAGTGTTCTCCATATATCTTTCCAGAAGGAATGTAATAATTTGCATTCCAACCAGCAGTGTAAAAGTGTTCCGTTTTGTCCGCATCCACACCAACACCTCTGGTCTTGGTATTTTGTGATATAGGCTAGTCTCACTGGAGTTAGATGATATCTCAAAGGAGTTTTGATTTGCATTTCTCTGATGATTAGAGATGATGAGCATTTTTTGAAATGTCTGAAGGCTGTGCACCTGTCTTCTTCAGAGAAGTTTCTCTTCAAATCTTTGCCCAGCCTGCAATAGGATCTCTTGTTCTTTCTTGCTAATGTGTTTGAGTTCTCTGTGGATTCTGGTTATTAAACATTTTTCAAAGACATAACCTGCAAATATCTTCTCCATTGTGAGGGCTGTTAGCTTGCTTTACTTACTGTGTTCTTGGCTGTGCAGAAACTTTTTAGTTTGATAAAGTCCCAGTAGTGTATTTTTAAAGCTGCTTCAATTGCATGGGGGGGTCCTACGAATAAAACACTTGCCCAGATCGATTTCTTCAAGGCACTGCACTCTCCTCTAGTACTTTTATAGTTTCATGTCTTAGGTTTAAATCTTTAATCCAGTGAGAATCTATCTTAGTTAATGGTGAAAGGTGTCCAGTTTCAGTCTTCTGCAAGTTGCCAGCAAGTTCACCCAGCACCATTTGATAAATAGAGAATCTTTTCCCACTGAATGTTTTTAATTGGCTTGTCAAAAATTAAATAATGGTAAGTAGCTGGATTCATCTCTTGGTTCCCTATACTGTTC
The DNA here is from genome assembly GCA_963574355.1 of Loris lydekkerianus. Taxonomy (NCBI): domain Eukaryota; kingdom Metazoa; phylum Chordata; class Mammalia; order Primates; family Lorisidae; genus Loris; species Loris lydekkerianus. The sequence continues at coordinate 23,926 of CAUYPK010011535.1, read as the reverse complement.
CAGACATCTACTTCACTATTTTTGTGCCAATACTATGCTGTTTTGATCACTATCGATTTGTAGTATAGTCTGAGGTCTGGTAGTGTGATTCCTCCTCATTTGTTTTTATGTCTAAGTAATGTCTTGGCTATGCTTGTTATTTTCTGATTCCATATAAAATGAAGTATTATTTTCTCGAGGTCTTTAAAGTATGACAGTGGAGCTTTAATGGGGATTGCATTGAAATTATATATTGCTTTGGGTAGTATGGACATTTTAACAATGTTGTTTCTTCCCAGCCATGAGCATGGTATGTTTTTCCATTTGTTAACATTTTCAGCTATTTCTTTGCTTAGAGTTTCATATTTCTCTTTATAGAGATCTTTCATGTCCTTTGTTAGATAAATTCCCAAATATTTTATCTTCTTTGGCACTACTGTGAATGGGATAGAGTCCTTAACTGTTTGTTCAACTTGACTATTGTTGGTGTATATAAAGGCTACCGATTTATGAATGTTGATTTTTTAACCTGAGACGCTGCTGTATTCCTTGATCACTTCTAAGAGTTTTGTAGTAGAGTCCCTAGTGTTTTCCAGATATACAATAATCATATCATCTGTAAAGAGAGAAAGTTTTATTTCTTCTGACCCAATATCAATAAACTTGATCACCTTTTTTTCCCTAATTGCAGTGGCTAAAACTTTCATTACAATGTTGAAAAGCAATGGAGACAATTGGCAGCCTTGTCTGGCTCCTGATCTGAGTGGAAATTATTCCAATTTAAATTCATTTAATATGATGTTTGCTGTGGGTTTGCTGTAGATGGCCTCTATCAGATTAAGAAATGTTCCTTCTATACCAATTTTCTTAAGTGTTCTGATCATTAAGGGATGCTGGATATTATCAAAAACTTTTTCTGCATAAATTGAGAGAATTATATGGTCTTTGTTTTTTTAATTTGTTAATGTGCTGAATTACATTTATGGATTTATGTATTTGAACCAGCCTTGAGACCCTGGGATAAAACCAACTTGGTGGCTTTTTCGGCTTTTGAAGTATTTCAAGGTAATGTTTTAAAACTTTCCTCTGAAGAATTACATAAACAAATGCACATGTATTATTACTTAGAATTCAAGCAGTAGAAGCCACAAGAAGCTCAAAGCGCCTTCCACTGTCTTACTGACATTTTTACTGAGGCTGGAGCAATCAGAACCAGGAGGCATTTGCCAACATTTCAGATATATCCAGAGAATGAAATAGAATTGCTTAAGTAAATAGAAAAGGAATTGCTATTGTTCATATAATCATCTCCCATGAACCTTTTTGTATAGATGAAGATGATTCTCCAGCATCACTGGTATCTCAAACTAATTTGAAAAAATTTTGAACTTTGATCACATAAATGAGTCTGTAGGAAATTTCTCAGACCTTTTGAGTCAGCACCAAGGAGAGCTCCCAGATTTTGTTTTCTTGGCTCTCCCCTGCACTAAAAGTGATAATAGGGACATTTAGCACTATGGCCAATACTTTGCATAAACTATTGCATTATTTAAACCTTATAGCATTAGGTAGCTATTACTATTACCTGTATATGAGTACTTACAATCCGAGAGCTGTCACAGGCTGATTTTGTAACTTCTGCTTTAAAGTTCTCAGATCCCCCCTAAAAAACATGATTTAACTTGCAATTTTCTTTATTTTTTATAAATAACATGATGTCTATGTTTAATACATTAATATATTATATTTAGGTTATTTTAATATAACATAAATAATTATGTTAAAGTGTTATATTTTCAATGCTATAATTTTTATAAATTTGGGGCAAAATGCTTTACATTTTTCACCTGTATAGCTAATATCTATTGTATGTAATTTTTTTTTGGTGAGTTTGTCATAAACAAAATTACATTTGGGGCTAGGTGTGGTGGTTCACACCTGTAATCTTAGCATTTGGGAATCCTGAGTTGGATCCCTTGAGTTTAGAAGTTTAAGACCCCATCGCTACTAAAAATAGAAAAAATGTCGGCCACGACACGATTGTAAGAGGGACTGTACCTAACAAATGCAATCAGTGTAACCTGGTTTCTTGTACTGTCAATGAATCCCCAACAACAACAACAACAAAAAAGAACTAGAAAAAATAGCTGGGTGTGGTGGCAGGCACCTGTAGTTCAGGCTACTGGAGAGGCTGAGGAAAAGGAATCGCTAACCTAAGAGTTCATGTTTGCTATGAGCTACGATGACATCACAGCACTCTATCTAAAGTGACAGATGAGATTCTACCCAAAAAAAAAAAAAAAAAAGGACTGTGACTTTAATATTTGCAATGCACATCTCTGTTAAAATCATTCCCCTGTTTGAGGACTTTCAGTCCCTCCCCACTGAACTTAAAATAGGTTCAAACTCCTGCAATCAGATCTGGGCTGTTACCTGACCAGTCAAGTTTCGCACTCCTCCCCTTCTATCTATTAATCCATCACTAGGCTTTTACCTCTTCAATCATGAAATCTTGAAGTATCTATTTCTTCCTATCTTGGCTCGGGTGTCTCCTCTCAACTGCTGAAGCCTTCTCTGCCATCTCCAGCTGTAGAAAATCAACAACTTCCTCACGCTCAAACTGCTTACTTCAAAAACCTCTTTCTACTTCTGCTGGAAGAATTTATCTTTCTCTCCTTTCTGCTCAAATAGTGCTAGCATGTTACCCATCCTGAGGCCTGTGTCCCAGGCCTATTGTCTAAATGCATTAGTGCTTCAAAATACGCTCAGAATCTTCTATAGAATACCTGTGCCCACAGTACTTGCGCTGCAGTTAAATCATCAATCATGCATTTACTATCGTTTATTTCTACGTCTGCCATTTATTTGTTAGCTGATAAACTCCTTGAAGTATTTCACATAATTCATCTTTTCATTTCTCCAGCAAATATAGCACTCATTCATCACAGTACATTAAATTTGAGCAGATATTTAAAGCCAAGATAGATTTTGTTTTGAACCCTTTCCTGAGTTTTAATTAAACCCTCATTAAAGTCAGAAGTTTGTAAGTAACCACATTTGCATGGATGTGGTTATTATTTGCAATAATCAGATAAATTATTTCTCGCTGATATTTCAACCTTCTGCCCCTTATGTAGATTTATTTTCTATGTATATGTCTTTTATAAAATGCTTGTTTAATTTTAAAACACGCTGAAAACTCTCCATATCCGAATACACCCCTCTCCTTCTTTGAGAAACATTTGCACATTCTGTTGGTTTCAATCAGGACTAGATTTTTTTACACTAGGAGTTACAATCAACTATGAGCACATATGTGACTCCTTGACCTTTTTAACTTGGGCTTTTTTAGAGTTTGAGTGTGTTTTTTGTTTGGTTTTTGTATCATCACCTCTATTTCTTTACTCTTTTTTACACATTATCCTTATTTTTGTTTAAAACAGAAATCGCAATTGTATTCTAATTAGTAAAGCTCCCTTGGATTCTTCTCCCCCAAATATTCTTTCCCTTGCCATTATATTTAATTCAAATACACGTAAACATGTATTTTCATGTTTTTGTCTATTGAATAGTTTTTTTGGCTAATTCTGTATCGTGTTATTTAAAAAATCATTGACTACATGTTTATATACATTTTTAATTATAAAAATCAAATAATATTCTTGTCCATGCTTTTTTACATAGAAATGCAAGTATTTCTCTAGAATGGATGTCTACAATAGGAATTTGAGGATAAAAAGATATATTTTGGATTTTGATAGGTATTACCAAATTAGCTTCCTAAAGACCTGCACTTAATTTTATTCCCACCAACAGTATGTAAAAAGATGTATTTTCTGAACAGCTTTTCCAGCACTGGATATTATCAATCTCTTTAATTTAGGGTATTTTATGTGGCAACAATGCAGTTTCAGTGTCTTAATTTACACTTTCCTGAGTACTAGTGACTATACAGATCATTCTTGTTAAAAGTAATGTTTTCCAGGGACAGGGAAAGCAGAAATGGTACCTTCTGACATTTTGATGAAGCTATTTCTAGCTCTTATGATTTCAGATGGACAAAGAAAAACTAGACCTCTACTTGTTTGTCTTGGGAAGCAAAATATGTAATCAGGGGATGGAAACAGTAATATATTTTGATGCTATTATGTGCTAGCTGCTTTCTATATTGTATTTTTCTAAAAATTTTGACAATAAGTTTTTCAGGTAGGTTATTGTCCTCATTTTGGAGAGGAGAAAACAGGTTCAGAATTGCTACAGGGTAACAATGTCAGGATTCCAGTTGAAGTACTTCTAACTATCCAGTCTGGACTGTTTTGATTACTCTGCTTTCCCAACTATGGAAGGTCAGGAGCTACTGGGCAACTTCCATTCTCTACCAGCTCTGTTGTAATTGTTCTCTGGTGGCCCTTCCCCAGATGACTGCAATCTGAATGTACCGTTTTACTTATTTCACATATAGCCCATTTCAAAAAGACATTTCTCAGGAAAGGAGAAATGTTTATATCCCTAAATTGATAGTTTGCATTGGATATTACGCTGATTCATAGACCATAACTCTCCAGAGGCAGCCTTCCTTAAAAAAAAAAACCATGCATGCTGGGAAGATGAGTTTGTTTCATCTCAAATGCCAGTGTCGAAATGACTCAGCAGATGGGAAAACTGGAGCAAAATGAAAATGTCTTTCCTAGCATCGCCAAGATTGGAATTCAGAATCCTTCACTTCCAAGGAAAGAACAATAAAAACAAAACCAATAGGCAATATCCTGCAAGTGTTCACCCGTAGAGGTGCTGCACCTACAAGTAGCAGTTTGCTTTCCATAGACTCGTGATAATAAAATAAAATCTTTCAGGTTCTTGAAAAAACCTGTATAATGTGTTTTATGGAAGCAAAATGTCAGTGCCCTTTAGCTCAAACAGTAAAACTCGTGCTCATGTAGAAATGGCTATGTTTTTAAGCATTAATAACCATAAAGCACTGAAAGTCACTCGGTTCTCTTTATTTCAGAGAAGAGGTTCGTTTGATTTTTGTTTTTCCCAAAATGCACTTATCAGACTTTCACAGGATCACAAATCATTCAATTTATATTCAGAGGACTTACTGTTCTAGGTATTGATATGCTACAAAACGCAACAAAAGTACATTTGGAAACTGCATATTTTAAAAAACTCTGTTTTAATAATTAGAGGAAAAAAAACATGGCAATCGTCTTTAGACTTTTAGTTCATGTGTGTATTTTGTTGGGCTTTTGGGTGCAGAGGGCGGAATTAATCACAATTATCTGTGGTTCCTTGTTGATGGTGGTTCGCGCAAGGTGCCCTCTGCTTCATCCACCACCTCACTCCTTTTATCCCCGTACCCTTTGCCATCCCTTTCCATGGAAGAGCGGCAAGAAAACAGTTTTCATTTGTAAACTTTTATTTGTGGGCACTAATTTAATTCTGCTATTTTAAAGTTATATATTTACTTTTGTTCTTACAGTGTGCCTCAGTTCAAGCTCTAGCAGAATACAATAAATTGGATAACTTAAATGTAAACATTTATTGCTCATAATTCTGGAGGCTGGGAAGTCCAAGATCAAAGGACTGACAGATTCAGTGTCTAGTGAGGACCTGCTTTCTGATGTGGAGATGGCTATTTTCTTGTATCCTCACATAGCAAAGAGGAGAGAGGGAGACAGAGAGAGAGAGAGAGAGAGAGAGAGAGAGAGAGAGAGAGAGAGAGAGAACAAGCTCTGTGGTGTCTCTTTTTAAGAGGGCACTAATTCTATCCTGAGGGTTCTACCCTCGTGTCCTAATCAACTCCCAAAGGCCCCACCTCAAAATACTATCCCCTCTGAAATTAGAGTTTCAGCACGTGAATTTGAGGCGTCTCCATACTATTTTCAACAGAGGTTATACTAGTATACAGTCCCACCAACAGTGTAGAAGTGTTCCTATCTTTCCAAATCCATACCAGCGTTTGTTACGCTGGGATGTTTTGATAAATGCCGTTCTCACTGGAGTAAGATGATATCTCACTGTGGTTTTGATTTGCATTTCCCTGATGATTAGAGTTGAGTAATTGTTCATGCTTGTTGACCATTACCCTATCCTCTTTTGGAAAGTTTCTGTTCCTGTCTTTTGCTCACTTTTTAATAAGGTGTTTGGTTCTTCTTTTGCTGATTTGACTGAATTCTTGGTAGATTACCAACCCTGTATCAGATGTGCAGCATGTAAATATTTTCTTTCACTCTGTAGGCTGTCCATTCCCTCTATTGACTGCAGAGGTAAGTTTACACTAATGGTACAATGCACACTATCTGAGTGACGGGCACACTTACAACTTTGACTGAAACTGTACAAAAGCAAGTTATGTAACCAAAGTGTTTATACCCCTATAGTGCTCTGAAATGAAAAAAGATGACTTTAGAAATCCAAGGACATTAATAATCAACTTCCATCCACAAAACTTGCAATATCAGTTTGCTAAAATACACACAGTATTTAATTCTTCTTAAAAACAAACAAACAAACAAAAAAAACATGAATTTGAAGCAGCAAATTCAGTTCACAGCATGGTGGTTCTTCCTAACTATGGACCTAAATGTGTGCTCACTTGCTCCTAGTAATTTTTTAAACATATCAGTATCTGCTTATACTCCTAAACAAGACATTTGCTTAGCCGTAATTTCCTGTTCCATTGGTTTTCCTTTATTATTGCATCACAATGATCATAATAATTTCTCAATTTGGGGTCCTGAGTGGTGGAGTCATTTTTTTTTTAATTTTTCTTCTGTTTGTGTTCTTAACAAAATATTAATGCATTGTTACAGTTATTTGATTATCTTTACACTCCATATCTCTGAAAGTATCCTTCTAAGCTATTTTTCTCCTTGTGGGTCTTAGCACGTTAGTGTTTTTTATATTAATCTCTCTGTTAATTCTTAAACTATGAGGCCTTTATTAATTTTTTTTTATCAGAGGGCTGGGCATAGTGGCTCATGCCAGTAATCCTAGCACTCTGCAAGGTGGAGGTGGGAGGATCACTTGAGCTCAAGAGTTCGAGATCAAGCTGAGCAAGAGCAAGATCCGGCTCTACCAAAAACAGCAAAATTAGCCAGTGTGGCGGCAGGTGCCTGTAGTCCAGCTACTCAAGAGGCTGAGGCAGGAGGATTGCTTGAATCTAGGAGTTTGAGATTGCTATGAGAGATCTAGACTGACACCACAGCACTTTACTCTGGGCATTGGAGTGAGACTCTGTCTCAAAAAAAAAAAAGAAAAAAATTACCAGAAAAAATATTTATCGAACCGTCGACTGTATGTAAAATTCTAACTGCAAAGTTTCTTTTCCATTAATACTTTAAAAATAGGGTTTCTTGGTTATTTTGGGGGGGGGGGAATTTAGTGTTGCTTTAATAAGTTTGATAATGTTCTGATTCTTACTTTCATTTAGGTAATCTACTTTTTTATGGAGGCTTTTAAAAATTTACTGTTTTTACTTGAAGTTTGCATGATTACTATAATTTTTCCATGTGTTGGTTTACTTCTTTACTTCTCCTGTTGCAGTCTATAAACCCACTGCTATTTGAGGTTATCATCCAGTTTTATTGTGGACAAATTCTTTTCATTAATTTTTTACACATGTCCTCTGATAATTTCATTCTTATTCACTATCTTTTTGCTTCATATCTTCTATGTCTTTACACCTTGTTGATGTCTTTGGAGATCATTCTATAATCTGGTCTTATAAATCACCAATATGATCTATATATAAAATAAATGTTCGTTAGTATCTTTCCTGCCTATCTTCTTATTCATAATTTTTTGCAGTTTTTTTCTTTTTGTAATAACTTGGTTTTGCTTCAATTACTCATATTCTCCACCATTGTCTTAGTTATATTTTTATGCTTCTGTTACATTTTTTTACATTGAGATAACTTTAAAAATTATTATGGAAAGAGCATTTAATGTGCAATCTCTCCTCTTAATTATTTTTAAAGCATAAAATACAATATTATTACTTGCAGGCACAATGTTCTACAGCAGATCTCTAGAGCTTACTTTGCTTGCATAACTGAAATTTTGTACTCCTTGATTAACAACTCCCACTTCCTTCTCCCTTCCAGGCTTTAAAAAACACCATTCAATCTTTGTTACTGTGAAGTTTGACTGTTGGTCCTTCTGTGATTTGCTTACTTCACTTAGTCTAATGTTAAGGTTCGTTCATGTTGCTATGCACTGTAGGATTTTCTTTTTTTGAGGCAGAATAATATTCCTTTGTACAATTATGACACATATTTTTATCCACTAATCTACCAGTGGACATTTGGATTGTTTCTACCTCTTGGATACTGTGAATAACACTGCTACAGATGTGGCATACAAATATCTCTTTGAGATCCCTCTTGCAGTTGTTTTGGATAAGTACCCAGAAATGGAATTGCTAGTAATAACAAACTATATGAAAAGAAAATTAAGAAAATGATACAATCAAAAAGAATAAAATACTTAAGACTAAACTTAATCTTGGAATACTTAGTTTTCAGTATTCATAAAATAAATCTTTAAAATACACAAAATATGGCAAGCTATCCCATGTTCATGGATAGGAAGATTTAATATGGTTAATGTGTCCATACTACACAAACTTATATAAAGATTCAATGCAATTCATAACAAAATCTGATTCTAAAATACAAAAGAAAACACTAAAGACTCAAAATACCTGAATGAATTTTGAAAAAGAACAAATATGAAAACACTGCACTTCCTGATTTTAAAATATATTATAAAGCAACAATAACTCAAAGAGTATGGTACTGTGATAAGGACAGACAGATAGACCAATGGAATGAAATGGAGAGCCCCCCAAAAATTCACAATCTAAAGTCAATTGATCTTCCACAACAGTGTTAAGAATATATGCGGTAGAAATAATTGTCTCTTTAACAAATGAGTTTATGGAAAATAAATATCCACATGTACAAGAATTGAATTGTACCTACATCTTCAACCATACATAAAAGTCAACCTCAAATTAATGCCTTCAATGTAAGACATGAATCTGTAAAACTCCTGGTAGAAAATATAGGAAAAAATCTTCATGACATTGATTTGGGGTTGATTTCATAGTTATGACACTGAGAGCATAGGTAACAAAAACAAAAATACACAAGTAGAAGAACATAAAGCTAAAAAGCTTCTATAACACGAACAAAACAATTGAGGGAAAATATTTGCAAACCATGTATCTGATAAAGGTATACAAAATGTATAAAGAATTAATACAACTCAATGCTAAAAATCTAATAACCCAATTCTAAAGTAGGCTAAGGGCTTGAATGAACATTTTTCTGAAGAAGATATACTAGGTATGAATGACCAAAAGTTATGGGAAAAGGTGTTCAATGTCACTAGTCATCAAGGAAATGAAAATCAAAGCTACAATGAAATAACACCTCACACTTGTTAGGATGTTTATTATAAAATTTAAAAAGAGAACAACAAATGTTGGCAAACATATGAAAAATCTGTAACCCTTGTATACCATTAGAAAGGACACAAAATGGTATAGCTACTAATGAAAATAGTATGAGGCTTCCTTCCAAAATTGAAGATGCTTCCTTGGCATTATTAGTTCACTCCTTTTGATGATTCTTTTTCAGTTGCTCTATACTGCATCACTTTGTTGTCCTGTTTTCTTTCTGAGACATTTGTGCCCTTCAGTTATGTAGCTATTCTGTCCTTCAAGTTCCTATTTTCTGATGGTGCTTTGGTAGAAGGAACTTAGTCCATGTCCCACATAAATTTGAGGGGAAGGAATGAACCCAGGAATGAGAACTCCAGATACCACAGAATATTTTTTGTTAACTCCTCAATTTTCTGGCCACTAATGGATGCCACTACATGGGGATGACTTTAACTCAGGAAGAAGCAGGTTTGGGAGCAGCACATTTACCGAGATTGTCATTTTGCAGGTACATGTCTTTGGAGTGAGTAAGAGGAAGCGGCTTGGTTACCTGAAGACACTTGGTCAATGCCGTACTACTTTTCTCAACTCTTCATCCCTGGAGAGCTTTTGGGCTACATACTCTCTTTATCTCTGTAATTAGTATATGCTAAAAATATCTAAATAAAAAGCAAGACAATGACATGCTTTGTGAATCTCCAAACTGTATGTAAAAATTTGCAAAGTTTATTTGGCTCCTGCTTCAAACAATAAACTATTTTATAAAGATGTAATGTATGAAGCAATTTAAAATTTGAGCACAAACTTCGTATGATAAAATATTAAGAAATTATTGTCAATTTTAATTGTAATAGTGATATCATAGTTATGGTGAAATAGAAGTTCCTCAATTTTTAAAGATACTTATTGGAATATTTAAAAACTGAATGGATTAACAAGCTGTGGTATATGTATATCATGAAATGCTATTCAGCCATTAAAAAAGATGGGAGACTTTATATCTTTTCTATTAACCTGGATAAAGTCAGAATTCATTCTTCTTAGTGAAGTATCACTAGAATGAAGCAAGAATCCAATGTACCCAATTCTAATATGTAGGCAGTAGAGGATTTAATCCATAACCATATGAGAGGAAAACTCAAAACAATTTGAGGTGCGGGGTGGAGGACGAGGGAGCAGGGAAAGGGAGGGGAAGGAGGGAGATGGGGGTTCATGGTGTATGTTACAACTCTGGGGGTGGGATACAATTATAAGACGAACTTTACCTGACAAATACAAACAGTGTAACCTAATTCTTTGTACCATCAATGAAAAAAAAAAAGCTTGAAAAGAAATAAAAAGATAGTATGACTGAAGATTGCAGTATAGATTAAAAAAAAAAAATAGCCATGAGTTGAAAATTGTTGAAGGCTGGACAAGAGTACGTGGGGATTAATTTAAACTTGCCTAGTTCTCTTTGCATTTGCTGTTTTCCATAATAAAACATTTAAAAACTAGCTGTAGAAAATATCTTAGTATTTTCTTTTAACCTCATGTTTTAACATAAATGAATAACAATGGAAATATTGATAAGTAAATATCAACAAAAATAAAGCATTAATATTATCTCAAAACATATTGTAATTCTCAAATAAAACTTACTTTTTTTTTACTTCAACAATAATTTACTGAATTCTACCCTTGTTCCCAGCATTGACTTTAAGATTAAACATTTATACTTATTCAAATAATAAAAATATCAAAGTATAGCTTCTTATTCTAATGTTATGATGAAATATAAAATTTGGACATGAGTATTCTTAGAGATAGGTTATTGATTTCCTTCTCTCTTATTTTCCTTATCTATGTTTTAGAAATGTCAAAAGTATCTTCTATTATCTACAGAAGAGGTCAACACACTTGTTCTATCAAGAGCCAGATAGTAAACACGTAGGCTCGGTGGGCCTCGTGGTCTCCCCTTCCCTTGCTCAGCTCTGTTGTCCTAAGATGAGAGCAGCCATAGACAATGTGTAAAAAAATGGACGAGGCTATATTCCAATAAAATTTTATCTAGAAAAGCAAGCTGTGGACCATATTTATTCGAAAGGCAAAGTTTGCTTATAACTAATCTAGAGGTATCGTTAAGCGTTAGAATGCATTGCTAAAGCATAGAAAACTTGTATAGAGGGGAGGGGGGAGGATGGGTGGAGAGAGGGTAATTGGTGGGACCACACCTACAGTGCATCTTACAAGGGTACATGTGAAACTTACTAAATGTAGAATATAAATGTCTCAACACAGTAACTAAGAAAATGCCAGGAAGGCCATGTTAACCAGTGTGACGAAAATGTGTCAAATTGTATATAAAACTAGTGCATGGTGCCCCATGATCACATTAATGTACACTGCTATGATGTAATTTTTTAAAAAAAGAAAATTTGGATAAATAGAGAATTATATATATTGGACATCTGAGATTTACTTTCTTAGGAATTCAGGGAGATAGACTATAAAAAAAATTACCTAATATTAGATACATTAAAAGGTTATATGTAACATATGCTTAAGTTATAAAGCAAATACATGTGCCCACATACACACATGCCTGCACACATGCCCAGATGAAGTAAACCAAACTAAGAATTTACACAGTAAAAGCTATTATGTACTTCCCCAATCCCATCTAACTTTTCCCCATATATATGGAATTTGGATAATTTTAACCAGAATTTTTGTGTGCTTTCTGAATATTTAATGATTAATCTTTCTACCCACACATTACAGTCTAGGGAAATAAAAAGATATTTTATTTATCTAAAAGAGTAATGTACTTTCAGAACTGCTTACCTTGGACACAGCGGGGTCTGGTCCATTATGCGTACAGCATTTCATTATACTTGCAAAATTATAACTATGGAAAGGCAACGTGATATTATTTTTATTATTGTTGATATTAATAGAATTGTTCATAATGCAGTTGTTATTAATGATGCAATGTTATAAAAAGAATACTTAATTATTAATGGCATTGATATGACATTATTAATTTTGATACTAAAATGAACATTTCATTATTCCAGATGCAATTATATTGTAAGACACAAGTTATTGCTAATAGATTATATAACACTTTCTGCAGTCTTGTTTTGGCATATGGTAATTAGCTGTAGGTTTATATAGCTGAGTAAAAAACTAGCATTAGAATTTCATTTTAGGGTAGTAGAGGATCAGAGCATTAACCCAGTGGAGCAGGGCCAGGTAAGAAAACTGCTTGGCCAAACTTTTTAAGCCCATGTCCGTCTGGTCAGGATGACTTCTCAGGCCTGAGCATAACTGACAGGACCGGGATGTGAAGACTGGGCTGGTGAGGGGGCTTCTGTCATGTCACATTTCCTCCCCAGTAAATCAACACAGAAATATCTCAGCATTGGTTATTAAGATGTGATATTATCTTGTGATTTATAGCATGTTGTCAAAATGCATTTCATTTTTCTTTGTTTCGATAATAAAATGAATTCTTTCATAATTTCTTTCTATTTGTCTCAGTCGTTATGTACTCCACGCTTTTATTTCCTTATATTCTGCTCAGCCTTATTAATACGAGTGAAGAAAGTATATCCCTCCATAATTGCTTATAGCCTGTACAGTGCAATACAGCGTATTACCTCATTTTAGATAATTCTTTTGTAGTGGCATGATATTCTAACACTTAAAAGCTCTGTGTAGAAGCAAATAGCTTTGCAAATTACATTATAATCTTGGTCAGCTTCAACTGGTTATCCCCACAGAACACTTTAGTCTTTGTCCTTTAACAACCATCCTGCACTTTAAAAATCCTCAGGCACAACTTGAAGGGCAGTTGAGCAGAAAACTAATAGAAGCAATGAAATATTCCCAGGCAAAGCCTAAAGCAGGATTTCCAAAGGCCTCTTATACACTCTTCATGCCTCCATCCCCTCTTGACCTTGATACCTATAAACACACTTCCAAGAAGCTATTGTACCTGTGATTCTTTGATGCCCAAGGTTAAAGGGATCAGATGCTGATCTGCTTTTAAAACAAGGCAGGCTGATATTTGTTTATACACTTACATCTCTCTGGTAGGTAATAATCAAAGACTTGTCTCTTGCATCTGTTAGAATCAGAAACTCAACATGAGAAGAAATTAAAATGAGCAAAAAGTTTTAGTAGAGTTTGTGAAAGTAAACTTTGACATTCTTTGCGTATTCTAATTCTCAAAAATTTACTCAGACGTGACAATTTGTTCTTAACATAAAAATATTACTATTGAAGTTGATATTTTTTTAAATTTCCTTGAACATGGGATAAAAGGCCAGTGAAGAAAAGAGGTCTGACCTTATCTTTCTCATAGAATAATTATAATATCTATAATGTACCTTAAAATAGTTCAGCATGAAGAGTCTGAACTAATGTTTAAGCTGTATTCTAAGGGTAAACAGTGGTTTAATCAGGAACTCTCATACCACAGGTGGTCACTGAGCCTTTAATCGGAATGAAGACTACTATCCAGAGGTAACTATTATAAGTACTTTATCTAGTTTTATCTTTTATCAAGATCAGAGGCTCTGCTAATTTTTGTAAAGCCTACAGGAGAAACCCGAGATTTCACTGGTAATATTGGTGACTTGTTAATTAGAATAAAGGATATTATAAATGACATTGGTGGAATGAGTATACCAAATATAAATCCTTTTACTGGCACATCGTAGATACTTCTCCATCCTTCCACAGGCAGAGCATAAAAGTCCAAGGACCCTGGCCTGTGCCATTAGGGGTGGCAAAGTGGACAGTTCCTTACACTTTCTCGTATGCTGCTGGATCAGAGGACTCTGGAACTTGTGACTCTGGCAGCAGGTTAGCTAAATCTGGCTATTGGAAGAATGTTGCATGTGCCTCAGGTAAATTTTTTATTTAAGGGTTTCTCCAAACTTTAAAAAAGACAGGAACGTCAAACATGTAGAACTGACTTGATGACTATTTTGTGATTTCTTACTGATAAATATCTAGGTATGTTGCTAGCATTCTGTCTAGTAGCAAGTTGTGGGAGGTAGTTAACGTCCACCTACCCTGAATTTCCAAGGGCCTTTGAGATACTCTGAAAATAATCTAGTAAGTTTTTATGACCAAAATAGCTTAGATTAGTTCACTACAGAAAAATTGGAAAATAAAACACAAACTAATCTGGGACTCATTATACCTAGAATATAGGAGGTGTTAACGCTCATATTTTCCACTGACCTGAGGGTAAAATGCGTCTACTGTATAGCTCTGATTTAGATTTAGATTTAGAACATTTCCACTGCTCCTTTCCCCTTGCAGATATCATGCTGTTTTTTCTCTGCTCCAATCATTTTTGTTTTACTCACTGTCTTGTTGGTATGCTCTTGGTATGCTCCACAGCTAAGCTAATGGATATAACTGGCTAGAGGTCAGAGTCTTATAGTTTGTGTCCTCCTAAGGGCAAAGAGAAAGTCTGGCTTTACTATAACAAAAAGGTGGAGTTCTCTATTTAACAATAAACAGCATTGTGCTTGGGAAGCAGTAATTATGATTATGGAATTATTCAATTGAGACTCTATATCTGTGTTTCCTATATCAAATAATCAAAATGTGCATTCTTATTTTTTATTACTATTGCACTGTATTTCCCAAGTGATTTACATTTACAAATTAGCTTCTGCATGTGAGAGTTTGATCTGAAATGAGGATAGTGATGATCTTCCCTTATATCCATGGGGAGGCTATTCCAAAGGTTAAAAAATAATATACTGTTATATTATCAGTGATTCCCTGATTGATTATTCATCTAGATTTTCATTTGCACAACTTCATTCACTGCTAATGTAGAGACAATGGTTTGATGATCATATAATACCACTGCAACTACAAATAAGTAATTATAAAAACATATTTTATCATGAATCACTCTCTTAATTTGGCAAACAGTTTATATATTCCTAGTAACTGTAATCATTTTTGCTGGCATTGAAGAGAGTAACTTACACAGACCCTTGAAGTTTTAGCGCTTGTAAGAAAGAAAGAAAGAAAAGAAAGAAAGAAAGAAAGAAAGAAAGAAAGAGCAAAAAGAAAAGGCACAAAACTCAATGTGGGTAAAAGATATGAATAGATAGTTGACTTAAAAGTAAATGCAAATAGTCTCTTAACATATGAAAAGATGCTCATTCTCAGTATAATAAGAGAAATGCAAATTAAAAATGCACTAAACTATCATTTCTCACTTATCAGATTGAACAAAAATAATAAAAATTTTACAATGCAATTTGTTAGTGAGGCCATGGAGAAGTATTGCTGGTAGGAAGATGAAATAGAACAGCACCTGTGGGGAATGTGGCAATTGACTATTTATATATATATGTGTGTGTGTATATATGTATATGTATGTGAACATATGCATATGTGTGTATGTATATATGCATTATGTATGTATATGTACATTTCATATCTATATGGCGATGTAAAGTGATTTTTAGGATAAATTGTTAAGAGAAAATGCAAAGCACTGAACACTTTATAATATGCTATATTTTGTGGAAGGAAGTAGAAGACCTATGAATATACATACAAACATATTTGCTTTCATCTTCAACAAGAAGCAAGAGATGGCAAAACTAAAAACTAATGAAAATACTACCAATAAAAGAAATTAAGAAGGAGTGGAGACAACAGCAAGGCATCTGTGAATGTACCTTGTCACATAGTTTTGAGTTTGAAACCATATAAATATTTAGCTTACTTTTAAAAAAGCAAAGGAAAAGGAATATCTAAAAATTGAAAACAAACTAAAAAAGTGAGCTAAACTATAAGCCATATTACTATCATAAGTACAAAAAGAAGTGATTATTGTACCTAACATTAAAATAGTATTTTGTTAGGATGTCCCTTATGAAGCCTAATCTACGGGAACCCAAGGAAGGGTCTGTAGAGCCCGTATAGCCCATGGCTAGGAGGAGTGAGAGTTCTAAGAAATACCTGTACAGCTCAATAATGGAACACCTTGGTGGAAAGGGCATGGGGAGGGATTTGGCTCTCCTAACAAGCATGAGAGCTCACGAGATGAGAGCAGTGGTGAATAGGCAGTCTCTACACCTGTGGTGTTGAGAGGCACAAGATCAGCCTTACATTAGGCTGGAGGAGAAGGCAGTCAGGAGCATGCGCATTCTATCACGGACCCGCTTACTCTCACTATCTCCTCTCCTGCCTGCAGAATGCCAGCACGGTGTCTCTCTGCTGAAGATTGCTAAGCTATACTAAAGACTAAGATCTATCTTTCTAAGAAAACTTTTCTTTATTCTCTCTTTATTCTCTCTAAGACACACTCTCTCTCTCCTGCTAAAGTAGATAGCCCTCAGGCACCTAAGACAAATGGTTCCTGAGTAAGGTAACTTAGTGGTCTGCATCCCAAACCTAGATAAGCCAGCCCTGAAACCGGCCAGTCCCGGGCCCTGACAAGGATCAGCAAAGATACAACAGTGGCATTGTTATTTTGGAACTATTAGAAGATAGACACAACAAATACACCATTATGTTAATATCATTACTGATCAAGATTTTTAGATAGTAAAAAAGACATAAAGTTATGAAATCAAAGAAGTTAAACAAAAATCTGTGATTTTTAATTTGAATCCAAAATGTTAGCATGAACTCTCATTTGCTTCCATGTTTTGAAAATGATTGTGTGTTGTGACTTTCCCTAAGGAAATGGTACAGAGGCAATAAAACATTGACTTAAAGCACCTATAATGACCACATTAATGTTTTCAAATAATACTTTTCATGAGAAAAGACCAAAGAATCCTTTTAAAATGACTAATTTCAGGTCTTGGACAGGAAATATACAAACTGAGCATGGGACAAATTGTTGCAGAAGCAAAAAGGTGCTGAAAGACCAAAGGCATCGTGTTAAAAGAACACAAAAGCCGTTGGGTTTCTTCTGGCCTGAGATAAGATGAGGCAAGGCTAGAAGAAAAAAGGATACAATTGAAACACAACAAAATACATAAAAAGTAATGAACTCGTAATGCAGTAAAAATAGTTTTAAAAACTCTTATTGGTCTTCACTAGAAGTTTGCAACACATGAACTTATTCTCATAATTTTCATAATTAAAGACAAAAGCTCAAGCCCTTGGCATACCTTTTCTCTACCTACTGTATTCCAGGGTAGCCAAATAGTCAATGTGAAAAGTTCTTCTTTATGTAAAGAATTCAGTCGATGAATGCAGAAGGAAATATAGGAATGGAAAAACTGTTACGTTTTGATCCTTAATGAATAACGGAGGCAGGGCTTGTTTATCAATGAATGTTAAATCCATCATATGAAAAATTCATAGAGGACTTGGTAACGATGAAAACGCCGAGGACCCAATGCTCAAATTTGTCATCACCAAAAATGGGAAGTCTGGATATTATCTAACTCACGATAGGCTGTGACAAAAGGCACAAAGTATCATTTATTCTTTTCTTTCTTCCCAAATCAAACCTGAATCTAATTTAGTTTGTAAATTATACTACTGTTTTATAGAAATTAGGAGTGAAAGTATGTTTCTCAAGATTTTTTTCCATTATGCTTCTACTAACATACCTCTTTAGGCAAATTTTCCTAATCGCCCTATTTTAATGCTCGCTGTGTTCTATACGTCTGTCTTCGTACTGTGGCTTTTTAGATCCCCCTGTGGACATATGAATTTCACTGCCAATGATACATGAGTCAGAGGGACAAGTTAAATGACATCATAAGAAAGGAATCAACCAAATACATAATTTTTAATTACCGTTTTCCCGAGAAATTGATAAAACAAAAGGCAAAGAGAGAGGGGCATTGAAAAAAAGATAAGACACTTAAGAAATATGACTTTGAAATGTACCATATTGTTGTATGAACTTTTATTTATTCATGATTCAAACAAATCAACTGTGAACTGACATCTTTATGATAGTTAGGAAAATGTTAATAAAGACTAAATATTAGATGATATTAAGAAATTGTTATTGTCATTTTGGTGAGGTGTGATAATGACACAATAGACGAGGGAAATGCTCTTACTAGTAGAGGCACATACCTGATTTCTTACAAGTGAAATGAATGATATCTGAGATTTGCTTCAATAAACTCCAGAGAAAAAAAGAAAGTAGCATGAGATGTATGTGAGACAAAATTGGGAAAATATTCAAAATGCCGTGAAGGTGGGTGATGGATAAATCAGTGTTCATTAAAATTTTATCTTCTTTCAAGTGCGTTTGAAAATTTTCCTAATAAATATTTATAAGAGTACAGCATTTAAGCATCTCGCAGTTTGTTATATAATTTTAATAACTATGGTTTATTTAAACTACAGGGGAATCATACTACAGTTTGTAAAATTTGAACCACCTGAATTAGGAAACTCTTTCTACATCATAGAAAAATAAAATTTAACACAAAAAAAGTAATTCATCTTGGCAACAACTTCATGGGACTGATATTGATAGAATTCCATAGACAAAAATATATTTGTTTTTTCCTTCATGGTCACATGGAAAAAAACCGAGATTTTCTATTTTTGAATTACTAAAGAATCATAATGATGACCTTAGCCTCTTGAGAGAGACAGAAGACTGTGTCAGATTTCTCTTTCTTCAGAATGTGAGGACAGGTAATAAAACTGAAAAGTTGCAGACATGATGTTTGGCTGAGAAACGTCGTAGCTCGGACCAGTACAGCCAGCCAGTGATGTTTCTTTCACCTTCACTCCTGATAACACCTGGCGGGGAGAGCATTGCACTCCTTTCAAACACTTTGATTTGTATATTAAAGGCCAAAGTAATATGTTTGAATATTGTGATAATATTAGATAATGGTGTTGCTAATACGTAATACACAAATGGGTTCAAGCTGTTGATTTAATAAAAATTCTCAGGAGAATGGATTTTTGGCAAAAGACAATGTGTCAATAGAATTAATATTTAGCATGGGTCAGTGTAGTTAAATGCACAGTTCTTACTCATCAAAGCTAAAAAAAGAGTGTTACTTTCCCCCCTCTTTGCATTCAATAACATTCAGCCTTTTTCATTGCTTTTTATTAGAAGAAAAAGAAATGTCACTGGCGTATTAGGTATTTATTATTGCTAATGGGGTGGTTGTCACTTTACAGCATTTTCTAGGGATCCCTCACTTTCCAGTGAAGTCAGAAGATAAAAATGACAGAATTTTCTAAAGCTGAAAGTGAAGCATATATCTTCACATACTTCAGGAGGGGGTTTGACTTCTTTCAAGATCTAGTACTAAACCCAGGCTGATTTTAAAACCTGCATGTCACTGATCACTGACTTGCCCTATTTAAAAAAAAAAAAAAAAAAAAAATCATTGAACCTGTTCAGTTCTATTGGTATTTCACAGATTGATATTCTTCTTCCACATTTACTGCCCAGTTAAATTCTATATAGTAAATACACAGTTGTGGATAGGTATTAAAACTGAAATTTATCACTCAAACTTCATATTAGTTTAGGAAATATAACCATATATATTATTTCCCATACTTATAACAACATAGTTTTGACAAAAAAAGAATTCCCAGGAAGACAAAAAGAAAAAGCTTTTTTCTCTTAGCAAAACCAAATTGCAAATATAGTAATTACTTTTTAGAATTGGTATTTATAGTAGGTTTTTTTTTTTTTGAGTATCTAATAAAAAAAATTTAAAAATACTTAATACTGATTTACTCCTAAGAAAAATACAATTTCTCAGCTAAGCTATAAGTTTTTAAATTGTGGAGACAACTTATAACCAATGAAAAAATGTTTTTAATATAAAGGTAAAATTGAAATTGTAGATACATTTCAAGTGTATTCAGCCCCTGTCACAGACTAGGACTTGACTCAGGTGTAATCTTGATGAGGCACTGGGGAGGGAGTCAGAGTCTGTCTGGCATTGTATGATATACAGATTTCTCCCCCTAAGTAAAATGTACAAGTCCTAGAAATGTTTTCAAATAAAGATTTTTTAATTGAGTCATTCATTGTACATTTGAAAATAATTATTCAATATTGAAGTTAAAACTTTAGAAGTCATAGAATCTAACACACTGGGAGAAACACAATTTTTGGATAATTCAACCTAGGAATTATTTAGCTCTTACATGTTTTCAAGAGTGAGTGGTGGAAAATAAGAAGTTTGTTTTTATAAATATTTATGATCCATTCTATCTGAAGAAATTAAACAAAAGAAGAGCATATTTTAATCGCTTATCAGATACATGACTTGTAAATATTTTCTCACACTCGAGGGTGTGCTTTCTTACTCTCTTAGTGTGTCTTTTGATACGGAAATATGAAACATTTTTATGAAAACCAATTTGTCAATTTTTTTGTTTTGCTGCCTGTGCCTTTCGTATCATATCCAAGAAAACACTGCTAAATCAAACACTATGAAGCTTTCGGTATGCAGCCTTAAAGAAAGATGGAGATTTTACCTCTTTCATGTTTACATGGATGGAGCTGGAACATATTCTCCTTAGCAAAGTATCCCAGGAATGGAAGAAAAAGTACCCAATGTACTCAGCCCTACTATGAAGGTAAACTCTAGCTTTCACATGAAGGCTATAACCAAACTATACCACAAGACTATGAGGAAAGGACCAAGGAAGGGGAAGGGGGGGGGGGAGGTTTGGGTGGAGGGAGGGCGATGGGTTGGGTCACATCTATGGTACATATTTTTATCTATAATAATAATAAAATAATAATAATAATAATAAAAAAAAAAAAAAAAAAAAAAAAAAAAAAAGAAACCACTGGAATCTTGGTTCTAAGCTACCAATGATGTGATTTGTGGTATACATGACGGAGTTATTAGGGAAAGGTACAGCTGTGTGCCTTTATAGTTTTTATAAATAATAGTTAAATCTACTTGGATTATCTAATTTAATCCTCCCCAAAGCACGGTATAGACACTGAAACTGAAGCTTAGAGAGGTTAAGTAACTTATCTGCTCCTGAGTGACAGAGACTTGTGCTTCACCATGTGCTGAAGTGTGTGGGCGGAAAGCAGATCCCTAAACCACAATGTGTTACACTTGAAGTTGCTTCAGTCTGGATTACTTCTAGACCATTTCATCCTTTAATTCTTAGGAACTGGTTGTTCAATAAATCTTGGGTATTCCTGAATCTGTCTGTCTTGCTAAATTTTGCTCATCTTTGCCCCCCTCATCTACAGCAAAATACTTGGTCCTTGGTATTTACTCAATAAATACTTGATAAATAAAGCAACAATTTGATTCTATGATTGTATTACATACTATATGAATCAAGCCAAGGACTTCACTTAATCAGAGCTCTTTGTGCTACGTTGCCCACACTGAGGATAATGGAAAAATGTGACTTCGCTATCCAAGTGGAGGACATGGTCAGGGCCTTAATACCTGCTTGCTGCATTAGCTTTCAAGGGAAGCCCAGGCTTTCTGCCTACATGACGGTGTCTCACACAAACCTGGAAGGATCTGGGGTCCCAGTGAAGTAGTGAATGCATGGTGAGCTTCTTTCCTGAGGTAGGACAGACACGGTACTGGCTGTGGTGAGGAATGATTCAGAGTCTATACAGACTCCACTGGCTTTGTCCCGTAAGATGTTAATCATGGTCTGCACAGTAACACTTTCTGTAAAAAAATGAAAGAATGAGAGATGAAAAAATAAAATATAACCATGGCAGGCTACAAACCAAAATCGGTTCACTTCTTGCTCTTTTTAGAAACAAAAACCCTGAAATTACAGTTGGAAATGTAAATATCCAACTAAAAGATACAGAGGATGCCAAAAATATAAATACATTTTAAAAAAGGAAAAAACTGTATTGAAATTGTATTGCTCAGTATATACCAATAACGTCTATTATCTTATATATTGTAACTTTTATCACTTGTAATTATGGAAATCAAATGTGACTTGAGTATTACAATTTTAGCATAGTTTTTCCTTTCTTAAAATGTGTATGCATTTTTGGCACCCTCTGTATATTTTCCAGCTTCCCTGTGACTAGCTGTGGCCATGTGATAAACTTTGATCAATGGGAGGTAAGCAGAAATGATGTGTATAATGCCTCATCACATCTATAAGATCTTAAAAAGGAAAGGGCAATGATCTTATAGATGTGATGAGGCATTGCCCTTTACTTTTTTTTTTTTTTTTTTTTTTTGAGATTTAGTTTGCCCCCTTTATAGAGTGCCATGGTGTCACAGCTCATAGCAACCTCAAATTCTTGGGCTCAAACAATCCCCTTGCCTCAGTCTCCCAAGTAGCTGGGACTACAGGCACCCGCCACAATGCCTGGCTATTTTTAGAGGCAATTCTCAATCATGCTCAGGTTGGTCTCGAACTCCTGAGCTCAATGCTCCACCTGCCTTTGCCTCCCAGAGTGCTAGGATTACAGGGTGAGTCACTGTGACTGATCTACCCTTTACTTTTCTTTTCTCCTTTCCTGCCAGATGGGAGATGCCAACAAGAGGACCGCAAATAGAATTCCTGTGTTAAGTAAAGTAACCGGCCCTGGACTGTTCATACACACTGGACTGTAACATGGGAGAAAGATAATCTTCCATTTTCTCTAAGCCACAATAATTTAAGGCCTCTTTGTTACAGCTATACCCCAACAAGTGCATTAACTCAAAAGATGGCCATGAGAATGTATGTGTAATCTATGTACAGTCTTCCAGGCTCTCTCTCAGCTCAGAGTCAATCCTCTGTTTGGAGAATAGCCTCTCTGCAGGAGAAACATACACAGAGAGAGACATTTATGTTCAGAGCCATTAGGACTATTGCTTCTGACTGCAAATAAATGGACAAACAGATACTTCACTACCTGGGATCCCATTTCTACATTTTCCCCCTCCGGTTATAATTTGTTAAAATGGTATTTTCTATTTCAGTCTGTATTCATTAAGATGGAATCACAGCACCACATAGGGAAATAACATGTCATACCCCAAAATATTAACAATAAATCTTTGATTTCTTTTTTTGTAAATCCTTGATTTCTTCAACTATCCAGGGTTCAAATTTCCTCACTGTCTCATAGATGAGCTCATTGACTTAAATCAGAATCTAGTAGGTTGGTAATGTCTCTTAAATCTCTTTTAATCTCTGCCTCTTGTTGCTGCCCTTGCATCTTGTAAGAGAAATTCAGTCATTTTTCCTGTAGAGCTTTCCACAACCTGGGATTTGCAGATAGCATCCCAATGGGGATATTTAATAGTTACCTCCATCCTCTGTATTTTCCGGAAATTCATAGCTAGGCTGCAGCAGATTTAGAGTTGATGCTTTGGCAAGAATATTTAATTACTTTCTTCAAGCTAGTGTTTTTTTAAATTTCCATATATACTCGAGTATAAGCCGACCCCCTTAATTTTACCCTAAAAACTGGGAAAACTTAGTGACTCGAGTATAAGCCGAGGTGGAAAATGCAGCAGCCACTGGTAAATTTCAAAAATAAAAATATATACCCAAAACAAT
>CAUYPK010011532.1:0-35221 GCA_963574355.1 Loris lydekkerianus | reverse complement strand
GTCTTTGTTGTTTCTGATTGATGAGATTAGAGATTTTACTCTTTTTTCCCTGATTAGGTTGGCCAAAGGTTTATCTATTTTATTGACCTTTTGAAAAAACCAACTTTTTGATTTATTGGTCTGTTGTATAGTTCTTTTGTTTTCAATTTTATTTAATTTTGATTATTTATTTTCTTCTACTGGGTTTGGGGTTGGAATGTTCTTCCTTTTCCAGTTGCTTGAGATGTCCCATTAAGTTGGTAACTTCCTCTCTTTCCATTCTCTTGAGGAAGGCTTGCAGTCCTATGAATTTCCCTCTTAGGTCTGCCTTTGCGGTATCCCAGAGGTTCTGATAATTCATGTCTTTGTTGTCGTTTTGTTCCAAAAATTTGGCAATTTCCTTCTTAATCTCATCTCTGACCCAGCTATCATTCAGCATAAGGTTATTTAACTTCCATGTTTTTGTATGAGTATGCAGATTCCTTTTGTTACTGAGTTCAACTTTTATTCCATGGTGGTCTGCAAAGATGCAAGGAATAATTTCTATTCCTTTAAATTTAATGAGGTTAGACTTGTGATCTAAGGTGTGATCAATTTTGGAGTATGTTCTGTGGGCTGATGAGAAGTATGTGTATTCAGTTTTGTTGGGATGAAATGTTCTGTAGATGTCTACTAAATTCAAATATTGGATGGTTAGGTTTAAATCTAAAATTTCTTTGCTCAGCTTCTTATTCGAGGATCGATATAACACTGCCAAAGGAGTGTTGAAATCTCCAACTATTACGGAGCTGGGGAAATCAAGTTGCTCATGTCTGTTAGAGTTTTTCTTATAAATTAAGGTGCATTCTGGTAGGGTGCATAGATACTAAAAATTGAAATCTCATCATATTGAGTATAATCCTCAACAAATGTGAAGTGACCATTCTTATCCTTCCTTACTTTTGTTGGTTTAAAACCTATTGTATCTGTAAATAAAATTGCAACACCTGCTTTTTTCTGATTACCATTTGACTGATTACCATTTGTCTTTTAAGGTAAGATGTGACTCTTGTATGCAGCAGATACATGGCCTGAGTTTTTGTATCCAGTCAGCTAACCTGTGCTACTTTAGAGGACAGTTTAAGCCGTTCATATTAAAGAGGAATATTGATAAGTCTGGTAAAATTTTGGGTATCTAGTTTTTCGAAAGTCCAGTGGACATTTTTAATTCTTTTGCCACTGTAGAAGTTGGAGTTTTATCAAAAGTATCTGAGTGAGTTTACTTTTGTGGTAGAGGATTGGGCTGGTCATTATGGAGGATAGGTCTGAGAATATCCTGAAGAGCTAGTTTGGTTATGGCAAATTTCTTCAACATATGAATGTCATTAAAGTATTTAATTTCTCCTTCATAAATGAAACTTAGTTTAGCTGGATACAGTATCCGTGGTTGAAAGTTATTTTGCTTTAGGGGATTAAAAGTCAATGACCACCCTCTTCTGTCTTGAAAAGTTTCAGCAGAGCAATCTGCAGTCATTCTAATATTCTTCCCTTTGTAGGTAATTGATTTATTATGTCTGGCTGCTTTCAGAATTTTCTCCTTCATATTAACTTTAGTGAAGTTAATTATGATATGCCTGGGGGATGTCTTACTGGGATTGAGTCATGCTGGGGTTCTGAAACTGTCTGCTATCTGAATTTCAGAATCTCTTTGCTTGTCTGGAAAATTCTCTTTCATAATTTTATGGAGAAGGGCCTCTGTGCCCAGTGAGGCCACTTCATCACTTTCAGGGATTCCAATGAGGCGGATATTAGCCTTCTTCGAACTATCCCAGAGCTCTCTGAGAGAATGATCCATTTTTGCTCTTCATTTCTCTCCCTCTTTGAGAGTTTAGGAGCATTCAAAGGCTTTGTCTTCAATGTCAGAAATCCTTTTTTCTGCTTGCTCCACTCTGTTACTGAGGGATTCTACTGTATTTTTCAGATCTTTGAGGGCTGCAAATTCTTGCTTCAGTGCATCAAAATCTTTGGTGGTTTTGTCTTTAAATTTGTTAAATTCTTGAGACAACTTTTGAATTTCTCCTTAAACTTTTAATTCCAACTTTTGAATTGCTCCTCGAATTTCTAATTCCAAATTTTCTTCCATTCTATTAATCTTATTTGCAATCCAAATTCTGAACTCAATTTCTGACATCTTAGCCAGCTGTTTATGAATGGGATCTTCAGTTACATCAGCCATAAATTTCCTTGGGGGGTTGATCTATTCTGGTTATTCATGTTACCAGAGTTTTTCCTCTGATTCCGCCCCATTATTGTTTTACACCGTTTGATTTTTCCCCTGGAGCTTTGTTGAGGATCTGTACAGTGCTATGGCCTGAGAAACTGGGGCCCTGTTTGGTGTGGTGGGGCTAAGTGGTTCTGTCTTGTTTTCAGCTGGTCTCTGTTTGACCCTAGTGAATCAGTTACTCTGGGTTGAATTCTCAGCTGTGGAGAAATACCAGCAATTTAGTCACCACCCCCCCCACAGGCAACAATTGTCAAACCTTCCTACAACCACACACTTAGGGCACCACCTGAGTAGTCCTTGGGCAATTGGCTCAGTTCAAAAGGTGCAAATCAATTGTCTCAGTCAGCACCTGTCTCAGGTGGGAGAGTTTCAAATGTCTCTGGCAACTGGATTGCAGGGGTCTGGTGACTACTCTGATATGGCTTGCTCCAGTGCTTCATAGAGTCAGGAGGACTCACCCAGCAAATAGATCAGTCTGGAAAGGTTGATGCCTCCTTCCCCACCTTGCACCTCTGTCACACCCAGTCACTGTAAGTCCTGCAGGGTTTTGACCCAGTTGACTGTAGTGAATAGATACTCCAGGGGTTTGTACCTGCCTGAATCACAAGGAAATCTATTTCTGCTCAGCCAGTCCACTGCGCTCTGCCTCTATCTAGCAGGGGGAGGTGAGGCCTGACAACCTCGTGCACTTGATGGAGGCTTGGGGGTCTTCACTCAGTTCCAGCCCTGCCCTTGATTGATGTTACTGACAGAACAGAACAGAATAACTTTTCAGAAATTTGTTTCTGTCCCTGCTAAATTCCCCTGCAGAAGGGAAGCTGTTCTGATTTCCCAGATCCTGTGCCTCAGGCCCTGTCTTTGCTCCTGCAGGTTTGTATTCTGTTACCTGTCAGTTCTAGCCTCCTGTCTTCCTTTGTTTATAAGCTGATGATCCCCTGAGGGCTTGGTGCATCTTAAGCTCAGTAAAGCGGTCCTCTGGGTCAGCCCTACCCTGGAAACTTCCCAGCCCTGCGCATGCGTTTCTAGTCCCCATGCTCCACCTAGGCTGGTATCACCTCTGGCAAACCCTTTACTCACAGGGCCTGCATTTCCATCCCAGATGTGTTCTGTGGTGGTTGCCACCTGAGCAGATGCCCGGCCTCCTCTGGTTGCCCAGGGAGACAGGGGGTGTGGCTTCAGAATATCTGGGAGTGAGCCCTATTGTTAAAAGATGGTTGCTGTTCTGTGCCTTGGGGCAGTGCCCCTCCGGTATGGTTCCCTTTCAGCCGACTGTCCTCTCCTCACTCCCATGCCACAGAATCAGTACTGACCATCTGCAGTTTAGACCCTGTCCATACCCCTTAAGAAATCACCCAAGAATCTGAACTCCTGGGGTGCAGGCCTCCAGACCTCAGTGTGAGAGTGGAGGGGAGTGCTGGGAGCTCAGAGTTGTAGGTATCGAATATATACAGTTTTATACAGTTTTATGCCTGGCAGGAGAACGCCATGGCATCCTAGTAGGGGAGGTAGGTCCAGTTTTTAGAGGGTCTCTCCCATGGAGTGTAGTGGGAGAACCTTTGAACTCTGCTCGTTTGTTTGTGCGACACTCTGAGCTGTTATCATGGGGGAGGGGACTCCTGTTCACTTGGTGATGGATTTTGCATCTTTTGTTTGTATCCTTGGGGTTGCAGCTTGCCTCAGTGGGGTTGATGTGCGTTCTTCAACATTCTCTCTTGGTGCAGCTCAAATCTATCCAGTTACTTGCTAAATTTCTATCCTTTAACTCTCCTTCTGGACGGAAGCCTCTGTGGAAAGCTGGCTTCAGTCAGCCATCTTGTCTCCGCCTCCTGAGCCAGCTTTAAAAAAAAAAAATGCATAAGCCACTCCAAACTTGGTGAATATCTCTTTTATTTCCTTCAGTAAGATTTCTTAACTGCCAAATTAAAAAAAGAAATTCTGATTTATTAATACTTGAATGAATAATTCACTCTCAGACACTGAATGATCCAAAACAAACAAGACAGTTTGTGCACTTAGTTGTATGAACTTTTGAACGCACTGCCTCATAAATCTAATGTGTAGTGGAACCTAAAAAAAGTATTGACCGAGAGCCCCTCCATTAATTATCTCCCACTGCGCATACCATATCATTCCTTTATTCTTTAGAATTTGTTTTTCTTTATGGCATGTAAATATTTATCTATTTTTTCCTACTGTGACTGTGGTCCTCCTCAGCAGGCATTTGACTGATGTTTGTTACACAGGGTGTCCCGAAAGCCGCTCCTAAAGTCTCCATACACAGGGAAGATGGGTAATCGCAGCTATACATAACATTATTTACAAAACATTATGAAATTTTACAAAGAGGTGGCCAATATGTAGAGAAAGAATATTTTGTAAGTATCTTGTAAATTTTTGTGATGAACATTTTGTAAATAGTGGTACATTTAGCTACGATTCTCCATTTTCCTATAGTGATTTTAGGGGGAAATTTTGGGACACTCTCTAGTTTTCAGAAATTTTTCCCATAATATTCTACCATCTCCATAAAGAAGTTAGTTGCTATTTATTTTCTAGCATAAATCCATTGTGGGTAATAATGCATTTAACTCTTCTAATGAGGAGATAGATTGGGCCTCAGGCAGGTTGACATGTGGTCAGAATCATTTCAATCCCAGGTACTGCACTGTGTTTTCTCTTTTTCCTTTTTGGCTTGTGAACTACTCTCTTTGCCTCTGATCACTCTTATACCCTGTGATTATCCAGCAAACCTGATGATATTCTCCCTGGCTTCTGTCTTAGAGACGTCTTGCCTGACTCCCCCATCTATACTGAGTCCTCTTCTGCCGTACCCTTTTTGTCACTTCATTGCCTATAGCCGTGTGGGGTTGTATACCTGCAATTAGGGTAAACATGGCACAGGCTATCCTATCCACTGTATGAGGGGGTTGTCTCTCTTTCAGAACCACTGCTGCATTGCCCGTGAGCATGACAGAAACTGATGCAGAGCAGACGGTAAATATTGTTGAAAGAATAAGCTGAAGTGAGATTTAATACCAAGTATGCACAAAGGAAGTTACAGATTTACCCATAGCAGGAGTGTTTGTGGGTTCCCGTGACTGTCTACAACACATGGAATTTCATGTCCTGGAGGCTGCAGACTATCCAATCCTACATTCTAAATGCTATACTGGCGTATTAAAACTAGATTGGAAGCTCATCAAAAGCAGGGCTTTAGTTTACATTTATAGTGAGTGAAGCATGTAGCTGACTGGTCCTCAGTAAATACTCACTAATTGACAGGAAACCAATCCTAACATTTAGTCTTTTACAGAGCTCTCTATTTCACCAAAGCCGTATTCCTGACACCCTTCTGTAGCAGGCTTTGCTCTTCCACTGTAATGACTGACAATCATAATCAGGAAAGGCTATGCCTGATGTTAATGCTTCATCTTTTCTTTTATTCCCAGACAGTTGGACTGATCAAGCTTTCAAAAACTTGAAAAGGTGAACTGTGCTTATGTCTGGGGCAGGCTCCATATTTTTATTATGTACCACACGTCTCTAAAAGCAATAGAGAAATTCAGGACACTCAGATTGAAAAATGAATGCTTTCCACATTTAAAAGGGAAAGAGTTACATATTGGGGGGGAGTTACATATATTCTTCTTATTATTTATAAAACCCAGAACCCACGCTTGGGCACAGAGCAGGAGATTTAATACTCTTCTGTTGGTGGGTCTTTGTTGTTTTTCCTCCCCGTTGATCCCCTAGTTCACCCCTCCTCCACCCTGCCCACCCCAAAGCTCTTGTGTTCTTCATACTTTTGTGCTAACTTCAGAGCTGCAGACATGTCACTGATCACAGATTTATATATATGAGCTAAGAGCAGGAATGCTCAATACTTTCTTTCTCAGGCCTTAAAGATAGATGATAGGTCAAGACACTTTACTTCATAGCCAAACATACTAAGGCACAGAGCGACATGGCAGGAGTTTGAACTGTGAGTGCCAGAACTGCTTGTTCAGCACTAACAAGAAAGGAGAACAGGATCAGTATAATCCCATATTCTTATTAAATTAAAAAAGAGAGAGAGAAATGCAAAGGTTATGACATGAACTGACAAGACTGAAACAAAAAAAAAAAAAAAAAGAGTTTTGCTGATGTTTCATCCTGTTTGCAGGCATATGAAAGAGTAAAAATCAGCCCTGTCTTATGAGTTATATATGGAGTATCTGCCTTTGGCTTGGAATTTCCTGGCATTTTTCAGCTTGTGACATAGACTTGATGTGATTAAACAAGGGCTTTTCTTCAAATTTAAAGTTCTGAGGTTTATTTAAAGCTGAATCTAATACTCTCTAACTTGTTTTTAAATAGGAGCAGATGCCTCTGCTCCATGAGCTGACTTCCAGATTCTAAGAAATACATGAAGAGGGGAGGCCTGTTTTGGTTGAGGCTGAGAAAACAGCCATATTTACCTTTCAGAACATCTTGTTGGTAGTGCAGCCTGATGACTCAAAGTAGTCGCCAAATAATTGAAAAGAGCAAGTAAAGTTTTAGCAAGAAAAGCAAATTTAATAATAACCTGCATAGCAAACTGGGTCCCATCCTAGTGACTGCAGATTCTCTGGAAAGTGCAGTTTGGGTATTTTATACACAACTTTGAGGAGTATCAGCTGCTTCTTGGAAGTTTTCCATGGTCTTAATTAATTCTATTCTCAAAACAACTCACCTACAAAGTATTGAACAGCCTCATTCCCACAATAGCCCAGGTCAGCCAGACCCAGACCAGTCCAAAATAGCCTAACACATCGATTATCTGTTCTGATCATACTTAACTAGCTACCTAACACTCTTATTGCTCAGCTCCCACATTCTTCCACAGGATGGGGGCCAAGGATGGCTCCCTTTGGATCAGCTTTTTTTTGGACTCAGAGAAGTTCCCTGAAGTGAGTCCCTTGCCTAACAGACAAGCTCCCTGGGTGAGCCACAGCCACACTGTTCCCAAGAGAATAAAAAGTGTGAGTGGAACATGTGTGTACCTATGGGTGGATCTAGTGACCCACTAGATTAGTTTTTTATTGATAAAGACCATGTTTCCCCCCAAAAAATTATTTTTATTATATTCTATACTTATTTATCTATTAGTCATGTTCTTTCAGACTTACTATTTATAAGTAAATACTGCCCACAATTCGTCACATTTTTAATTTGTGTTTGTGTTAGTGTGTGTTTGCTCATTATCTTATTATGACTATTCTAAAGTCTACCCAACTCATAATGTAAATTTTTATTAGTTTGTTCACTGTTTTTGACTTCATGATCTCTATTGGCTAATGTTACCTATATTAAGGTACACCCTTAAAAGTTTATGTTAACAAAAGCATGAGGAATTGAGAATTGTTTTTGCATTAAGATCAACTTTTTTTGTAATTGGTTTTGCTAACCTTCATTTTTTTAAATACTTATAAACCATACATTTAATAAAGAAATTAGGGTACAAAAAATGTTAGGGTAGGGTGCTTGGAGAGTTTAAACACGGAAAATCACAGTCCTTGACACTCACAGTTCCAACAGAAGAGACTTCACGTTGTGTTAAAAGCTGCTACATTTATTTAAGGCAGTGTTTTAGCTTTTGGCCTCTGAAAGCACTTGAAAGCCCCTAAAACAAACAAACAAACAAACAAAAAATCCTGGAAGTCCATGGAGGAAACTCAACTCAACAACTCTGCTACAATCTTTAATTCCATTAAATGGTGATAACTTGAAGGAATTTGCCATGGAAAAGTAATTGTAATTTCTCCTAGTAGTCTTTAAAGACTGATGCGCTTGAAAGAGGTAAAGACTCTGACCCAAAGGAACCAAAGGCAAGGCAGAGCTGTTTTACAGAAGAGCAGAATAACGTAGCAATGGTATATCAAAAGTGACATGAGTTAGAATTGGTCGCTCCCTCTTAATGTTCCTAAAGTGCTTTTCTTAGGGCTTATCCAAACAACTGCCCAAATCTCACCTATAAAGCATTTAGCCACAGACACACCTGTCTGTCCAATGCTCTTTTGGCACCTCAAGCAAAAGAACGGTGTTGTTCATTTTTGTCTCCTCCATAATTATCATTCCAAAGATTGAAATGCTGAAATTATTTGACCTCCTAGTTCCTGAATTATTTTGTCTTGAAATTTTTGCTTGGAAATGTATCGTCTCAAAGTTGGTGGAGCAGAACAGATCTCTTGCTTTCTCTAACTTTCCCAAGTCTGTTTCTTCCTCATTTCAATAGTTGGCATAACTGTCTACCAGTTTCTCAGTGCAAACTCCAAAAGCCATTTTTCTTTTTCTTTCTTTCTTTTTTTTTTTTTTGAGACAGAGTTGCCCTGGGTGTCATCATAGCTCACAGCTACCTCAAACTCTTGAGAAGAATTTGAGGATTGCTCAAGCATCCTCTTGCCTCAGCCTCCCAAATAGTTGGGACTACAGGTGGCTGCCACAATGCCCAGCTAGTTTTTCTATTTTAAGTAGAGACAGGATCTTCTTGCTTAGGCTGGTCTCGAACTCCTGAGCTCAAGCAATCTACCCACCTAAGCCTCAGAGTGCTAGGATTACAGGCATGCAAAAGCTATTCTTGATTCTTTTTGCCATTTGCTTTGTCTTCCAGTTCTTTAGCACCACTTGCAAAACTTATCCTGAAATCATCAACTCTTCTGTATCTCAGTGTTGGGTTGAGCTCAAGCCAGCTTGACAGCTGTGATGGCACATGCCAGCTTCCACACCTGTCTTGGTTTCAACCCAAACCGTTCCCACCTACCATCCAGAGTGAGCTTTTGAAAGGTTCAATCTGAGTCTGTCTTATCTGTATCCTCCACTAAATTTCTCTTGCACTTTGAATAAAATCCTATATCATCCTTGAGGTTATGAGGCCAAGCATGCCCTGGCTTGGTGTACTTTGACATGTACTTCTCGTCCAGCTCTGTCCACTGCTCCCCAGGCTGTCCATTGCCATTCCCAAGCCAGGTGGGCCTTCACTCCCTCTCTGTACACAAGCCTTGGTCTGGCCCTTGCTGTCTCTAGCCATGAATTCTCTGCCCTCTGGACCTCAGGGACTGGCTCCTTCTCATTGGTCTGGAGTTAGTCTAAGTGTCTATTTCTCAGCAAGGTCTTTCGAGACCCCCCAGCCTAAATCAGCACCCACTCCAATACCCCTTATCTCTAGTACATTATTCTTTTACTTTATTTGGAACACTTATCACTATTAAACATTATTGCTTGTTTATTTTGTCTGTGCTTGTTTGTTGTTTGTTTTCTGCCACGTCAGCCACTTCCTGCTAGAATGGCAGTCCAGGTGGAGCAGGGACCTTGCACGCCATGTTCCTCATTGCAGCCCTAAGTCCTAGGACATGGTGGGACTGCACAGTAATTGATGGAATACACTTGCACATTTCTAGTGCCATTCTTGAACTCCGCCCTTAGTGAGAAGCATGTGATGGGCCTGTTGATAAGGAAAGGAATGAATGTGTTGGGAGAACACAAGAAAGGCATAAATGGTTTTCCCTCAGTTCCCTTATACAGGTAAGCTCACCCACACCAGACCCAGGGCATGTGGGAAAAGGCCAAGGTGATGGTGCAGGGAGGTCTCAGCATCACTTCCTCATCTGGCTTTCCTAAGTATCATGGCTTGGTAAACAATACTATAAGTAACACAGAAATCGAAAGCAAAACAGCCCATTCACTGTCCATGTCCAGGATCTAACGAATTCTTTTCCTGGGCTCCCCCTTTATGCCTGATCCAGCCCTAGCTGAGAGTGTCTTGGTAGCCTGCTGCAGGTTCTTGGGCTCCCCTTAGGGTACGGCCTGGTGTGTTTAGATGTGTTGCTCTGCTCTACATGCACAAAGAGGCCCAGCCTTCAGAGGATGCTTAGATCTATGTGCTTTCAGGCACACTGAGACTCTGTGTCTGATCTGGAAGAGCTTGAAGTGCACTTGGAAGGCACAATATATACACAAAGGAGAGGAAATAATATCTTACAAAATAACGATGTGTGCAACCATGTCAAGTAAGGGATAAAGACACGGGTGATTTCAGAACCAGACAGAGATGACTGTCAGTAACTAATTAGAGAAATCTCCACCTGCATTGACAAGATATGCAAAACCACAGGGGTTGTGGTGAGGCTGTCAATAAATTGGAACTAAATATTCAAGTTGTTTTTTTTTGCAAAATACTATGAGATTCAAGGTTGGGACACATATAATTAGTAACAATTCATGCCCCTAACATATCCTATAAATTTTTAAATGAACAACTAAAGCATACCATGTTTTTACATCATTGCATATTAAAATTTTTATTAAAAAAAAATCACTTTCAGTCCTATGCACAGTTTTGCCCTCACTTTTATAAATTATTAAGAGCTTGATTTTTCAGATACAGATTATTTTATTTGCACTTTCCTTTCCACATGCATTGTTCTCCATTTTCATTCTCATAACTCGGACACAAAGAGGAACTCAACCTAGGCATTTTATTTTCTTTCATTCTAGTGCTTACCAGTCCTAAGGAAAATCTTAGAAACAGAGACATTCAAAACCAATTGTTTAAGCAAGAATTTTAAGGTTACCTGGTGACTTTCATTGTCTGTGCTCTTGAAATTATCTGAGATCAACCGTAATTGTGGATTGGGTACCAGTTACCATAGTTTACCTGGCAAGTTTTGGAATATACTGTGGGCCTTTCTCCACAGCTCTTCAGAAAGATGTCTGCCTCTCTTCTAAGAGTTCCCTTTTAAAACTGCCTGCACTCTTTCAGACTGTTAGGAAATGCTGCAAGATTTGTGATTACAAAAAAAAGTGATTCTCTTGCCTCAGCCTCCTAGCAGCTGGAACTATAGGCACCCCCCCACAACACTGGGCTATTTTCTCTTTAGAGACAGGGGTCTTTCTCTTGCTCAGGCTTGTGTCAAACTCCTGAGTTCAAGCAATCCACCCACCTCAGCCTCCCAGAGTGCTAAGATTACAGGTGTGAGCCACCGGGCCCGTCCTCCAAGAAGATATCTTGTGATTTCAGAAAGTACAAACTACTTTTAGTTCCTTGAGTTTTCGCCAAACTTCTTTCCAAAAAGGTTGTACTAGCTTACATTCCCACCAGCAGTGTAGAAGCAGTCCCTTCTCTCTCCATCCATGCCAACATCTGTAGTTTTGGGATTTTGTGATGTGGGCGAATCTTACTGGAGTTAGATGATATCTCAAAGTGGTTTTGATTTGCATGTCCCGCAGAATACAGGACAATATAAGCTCTCTCCTGAAGAAAGACAATGAAAACCTGTTCTTGGATTATTGAGTGAAATTTTAGATGTTCTAGTTTCTGTTCATTTGCAATCCTTCATTACAGAAATTTTGATCAAGGATTAGTGGAATGAGAGTTCTTAGAGTTGTCCCTGAATTAGACATTTGCTGGTTAAATGGTTGTTATGGCTGAATTCTTTATGAGAAGGACTTCACTAGGCAGCTGAATATTTTATTGCCTTTTCTCAGTCTAGTTAACAAGGGAGAATAGTCCACTGAGACATCCATAAATACGAATTTGACTTAGACTGTAGCAATTTAAAAAGTGTTTCTGGAAATACCATGAACATTTTATGGATTGTGAACGCTTTCAATTTTCAATTAAAAATTTATACCCTAGCCATAAATGTTTTGAAGACCTTTAGGAAAAAAAGAAAAACTCACCTCTTCTTCAAAATTTACATCTGAAACTGGTTAGCCATATGAAACTCCCCTTCATGAAGAGGAAAAAAAAAAAAATTAAATCAAGGGGTTTACAGTTGAATTAAGATTATTTACATCTCAAATCATATTTATTTATACCTGAAATATTCATCCTGACTTAAACATCTTTTTTAGGAACCTCAAATTGTAAAGTGGTATGAGCAAGGAGAAAGCATGGTGCTCATCCAATGTGCCTGGCTGGTGCTGCTGCCCCAGCTGACTCCCCAGGGTGAGGGGCGGAGAAGCGTCCCGTCAGTGTTGACAGCAGGCAGCATCTTCAGGCAACCCCTAAAATGCATCTTACCAACTTACCACAACTTAAGATAATTGGCTAGTTTCCAGTATTCACTCTATATGATACAATTTATTTTATTTATTTACATATAATACAATAATGTTTGTCTCCAATAATACTTCCCAGAAATAACTAAAGCAAACACTTTGTTCATATTACAAAAACACTTTCATTTTTATGAGACTTTCTTTTCTTTTGTGTGGTCCTTTATGTATGGGGTGGTCCCTTGTATATGGGTCCTTTATATATAAAGTACACCTTGAAAATTAAAACTAAGCTTTGCACAACAAGGCCATTTACTTGTTTACTTGGGAAAGCTTAAGAAAATATTAATCAATACGGTGGCGCCTGTGACTCAAGAAGTAGGGCGCTGGCCCCATTTACCGGAGGTGGTGGGTTCAAACAGCCCCGGCCAAAAAAAAAAAAAAAAAAAGCTCCACCTCTGTCTTTCTTATTCTGTCCTGTGGTGATGAAAATAAGGTAGACTTCAACTCAGAGTGCAGAAAAGATTGCTTGCTTATTTAAAACTTTGCTTGCTAATTTTTAATCATCATACATTAGCCTAAAATGCAGGATCGTTATGTATTCCCATAAAAATCACATTATAAAGCTGCCTGGAGGTAGAGAGAAGAAACAGTCTGTTGTAGAACAGTCAATGTGATCCACCTTAATATTTCTGGATTTCCAGACTTTGAGAGCTCTTATAGTCTAAGAGCTCGTACACAGTGAGAGGTTTCTGCTTAGGTGGGGGTGGGGCATTGTTTCTATTATTTCTATAATACAAGAATTTTAGTTTCCTAATTTTCTAAACTTCTAGGGTCAACATTCCTTTGTGAGTGATACAAATGGACTTCTATTGCACACATTTATTGCATTCCCTTTGTTTCTGATATCTTTAATTAGATATTTGGGAACATGGACAACCTACAAGATATATTCACTTTCTATCTCAAATGTGAGGAAACTGAGACTCAGAAATTCAAAGTCAGTGTTCCTGGTCACAGAGATGTTAAGCTGAGATTTAAATGTAGGTCTCTAATTATAAAACCTATGCTTTTTCTCTTCTGGCATGCTGCCAGTGACCCCACAGCCTTTTGCTTTCCTTCAATATTCTTGGGGCTTTAAATATTTAATCATTCTTCAACATTTTTCTGAATGCATCCCAAGTTTTCTAAGTCCTGGTTGGGAGGAGAATCTGGATCTGTTCTGAACCCTCTGATGGAAGCAGGGCTGCCTACCTGGGTCACACCAGTTGACTCAGTACTCCAAACGTTTTCGGTGAGACAAATTTTTGACTGGAGACCTAACGGAAGGGATACCCCGATTAGAAATCTGTGAGCATGACCCAAGGAGTGTGGGAACATTAGGCTTAGCCATTGCATCTGCAATTGTGTGTGGATCCAGGAGGGGCCAGGCTGGGCCTAAAGGAAATCGAGACTTCTCTGGGTTTACCTGAGGAGGTTGAGGGGTCGGGTGGGTGGCTATGTGGTTTCTACATGGATTTATTTGGAGTAAGGGGCGGGGAGAATTATTAGCATTACAGCCTTTATGTGGTAATCTATTTCCCTAACCTCCCATTGCTCAGGAGGCATAGACTGGGGGGGACAGTGGAGTGAGACTGAAGAAGCTGAAAAATCTCTGTGAGGTAACTAGATGGAGGGAAGGAGGGATGGACAGGGGACTCCGTGTGATGTGGTGTGGGCAGAATGATCATCTCAGCTCAATGGGGAGGACCAAGTCTCTGGAATGCTGCAACTGGCAGTCTGAGGGTAATAATCTTCTCACCTCAGTGGGGAGGACCGAGTCCCCGGTATACTGCAGTGTGTCAGGACCTGTTTCATGAGCAAGGGGCAGAGTGGCATGCTGGTGAGGATTATCAGAGCAGGAAGAAATGCCCAAGAGTCCACAGCCATCAGAGGGGCACACCTCACACAGCTCCTCGGACTTGCAGAAGCATCAGGGGAGACTTGCAAGGCTCCACTGACATGTGTGAGGGGAGGTTAGATTTGGGTCACTATTTTAACTCAGCCTGACCACATCTGTATCCATGTTACACTAATCCTGGGGGACATTGTCTCATAATTAATGGAGATGATTCCTCTACTCAGAAGGCTAAGTTTTAAGTGCCTGCTTAACCCAATTTCAGGCCCACAGACTCAGGCTATGAAGGATGACCTCAGTTTCTACTTCTTAGAGGTGAGCTGAGCAGGGACCCGAGAAACTGCTGAAAGTTTTACTTCATTTTAACGAATTCAGCTGTATTATGTGGTTGCTTCTGAGGGTAAGGCTTTATACCAGGGACTTTGACTGTTACCCAATTAGATGTGCAGGAGTTCCATGAAGAAATCTTGGTGCAAGGGACAGAACGGAGTTCTAGAATCCAAGGGACCTATGTTTGTATTTCAGGATATGTTATTTTTGGCAAAAATCTAATGTCTCTGGGCTCCAGTCCTCTCAACTGTGAAATGAGAATAATATTTTATGAATGTAAAATTGGGACATAAAGTCTATCCAGGGATTCTTGTGGTATTTCCAGGCATGAGAAATAAACTAGCTCATTGAGATGGGACTGTGTAATGCTTGATTTGTTGAGAGGGGGAGGAGGAAATTAAGGAAACAGGATAGAATGGCTCAAGATATTTAAAGCAAAGATTCCGCTTGACAAATATGAATGAATTAT
This sequence comes from Loris lydekkerianus, assembly GCA_963574355.1. Lineage (NCBI taxonomy): Eukaryota > Metazoa > Chordata > Mammalia > Primates > Lorisidae > Loris > Loris lydekkerianus. The sequence continues at coordinate 20,269 of CAUYPK010011532.1, read as the reverse complement.
GTATAGAACCTTCCTCAGCATAGAGTGGTGAGGATGAAATGAGACAATAAATGGGAGGATCTTTTTGAAAATGTAAAGCACCAAATAAATATGGCTATTCTCATTATTGTATTTCATTCCTCTGTATAAATCTAGACATTTACTTTGCATTTTAACCTACACTGCTACCTTGGAAGCTTGAGACTCTGGATCCTTCTGTCATGTTTGTGGAAGAATCTGATTTCTTTCTCCGCGTTGGTGCCTTCTGGGCCTGCACTTCTTCCCGTCTCTATAACCTGTGGAGTGAAGAGACACTGTCTTGATGTGGTTGGGTAGTGACAGTGTGAGAAAGTGGGATGAGTGTTGGGCATGTTCATCTGGAATTAAAATATCACCAACGACAGGGAGGAAAGAAAAGAATGAAACATGCGGGCCAATCACCACCATAATTTCTCCTTCCAAAGCAAAGAAAAAAGTCCTGATTCCAGGAACTTCTGTCCAGGTCCCTAGGGGGACAATAATAAAGGCTTGAGCAAAAAATGACTTGTCTGCTATGACCAAAATATGTCCTGGTGGTAATCCTCTGGCTCCCCCACAGCTAATCCTCACAAAGTAAAATCTTAGTGTTGAAAAACTTGCTGGCTAGAAAGCTTTTATTAAGAATGCAAGTAAACCAGAGGATTCTGGGGTCATTTCTATGTCACAGAGGAAGGACCGAAGGACTTACCACCTTCTGGCCTCAGGTTGCCATCAGTGATCACAGGTCCTGGGACCTCCAGGACGTGCTCTTCTGGCTTCTTCATTCCCCTCAGAGGAGAGTTCCCCACTTCTTATTTGGTGTTTTTAACACACTTGGACCATTAATCTTGTCTGCTTCTGTCCCATGCTGGGTGTAACTAGAATGTCAGAATACACTAATCAAAAAGCACCACCACAGCTGTAGTTCATGCTTTTCATTACCTTGAAAAGAAATCAAAAACAAATTTAAAAAATTCTACCTTTTCATTAAGAGGTACAAAAATAGAGTTAGACACAGGAATAAGTTTTAGCATTCAACAGAAAAGTAGGGAAATTATAGTCCGTGATAACTTATTGTATGTTTTAAAATACTTAGAAGATAAAATTTGTAATGTTCCCAACACAAAGAAAAAAAATAAATGTTTGAAGTTATAGATGATATTCCAATGACCATGAATTGATCTTTACACAATGTATGTAGGTATCAGAATATCACATGTATCCCCAAAATATATACAACTATTATATATCCAATAAATGAAATAAAGACCACACACACAAAAAAAATCCCCCAAATTTCACCTTTGCAGTTTAATGCAGAAGAGCTCATTTTCTAATCATTTGTTTTGGACTTAAAATATTTAATAGAGTCTAGCTTCAATCATTTCATTAGAAACTCCACTGATATTTGAGATGCTTATCCAGCCTATGTCCTGTTGACCCACTAGCAATGTACCAAAAATGCTGAAATGAGACAGAGTATGTGTGTGGGTGGAAACTCCAGTTGTGTGACGGCACATGAAATTCCAGACACATTTTTAAAGTCATATCATTTTTGTATTTCAATAGATTTAGGGGATACAGGTGTTTTTTTGTTACATGAATGAATTGCATAGTGGTGACATCAGAGCTATTAGGGTACCCATCACCCAAACAGTGTACATGTACCCAGTAAGTAATTTTTTATTCCTCACCTCCCTCCCAAGCTCCTCCTTTCTGAATCTCCAGGTTTTAACATCAGTGTAAAAAAAATGGTGTGTACTTAGGGTATCTGAGACCACACTTTCAGAAATATGCAGAAGGAAGCTGTAGTCAGACAATGGCAAATAAATGTAGGATAAAAATGAAATCCCTGTTTATTTCAGTTATACTTCAGGTTGAAAAAAAAATTCAAGTCTCTCTTTTTTCCTATGGCAAGATGCTCAATTCAACATTTACTATCAAAGTATGTTTGAGAAATGTCACTTCTTCCAGAATCCAAATTTTCAGAATTTTATGTCCAAATAAATTTGGGAAGTACAGTCACACAAAGCCAATCACATTTCTGCACTGCTGGAATTCCCCAGACTCTATTAAGCTAATAGATTTTATGGATTTCTCAGTGGGGAAAATTAGCTCATCCATACTCTCCTTTTTCTACAGGGTCATTTTTAGGGCCAGAAAAATCACTTTGAAAAAATATGGGCTAGCTTATTGGAGAACCACTTATTAAGGCTGACTCACCCAGGCAGATTACAGGATCAAGATACTTAACAGACCAGCCATGTTCTCCCACTGAAATTCTTGGTAAATAGACAGCAGTAATACTCTAGAAGTCACAGCTCAGTCTAGAAGTGATTTCGGTCTAAATTAAATAACTTTCAAAAACTTATTTAGAACAAATTCCACTAAAATATGAGATATCGATTTTGTGTTCATCACAACTTCTTAGAAAATCAAGCTTTTAAACTGAAATATACACAACTGGTGTGAAGAACTTACTATTTCCTCTTGGGAGATTTAGGCAATACAGAGGATAATGGGAGATGATTCTAGATGGTGATATAAGAAGAGAAGAATTAGCTTGATGTTAGGTAGCAGGATTTGGGAATGATTTCTTGACATAGAAGTCAGTTCCTGTTCTTAAAAGCCCCTCACATTTCCAGGATTGGATACTGGTGCATGTACCTTCGTGGCTGGGATGTAGGATTTCATTTTTTATTTTGTCCTCATCCTCCTCTCTTAATTCCTTTCCTTTCCTTTCCTTTCCTTTCCTTTCCTTTCCTTTCCTTTCCTTTCCTTTCCTTTCCTTTCCTTTCCTTTCCTTTCCTTTCCTTTCCTTTTCTTTCTTTTCTTTCGACTCTGACACCAAGCCTGTGTCCACTGGCATGGCCATAGCTCACTGTAACCTTGAAAACTGCTAGGCTCAAGCCATCCTCCTGCCTCCTCCTTTCGAGTAGCTGAGACTACAGGCATGCACTAATACACCTAGCTGATCTTTTTCCTTTTTAAGTGATAGAGTCATGCTGTGTTGCCCAGGCTTATCTCAAACTTCTGGCCCAAAGAGATCATCTACCTCCTTGGCTTCTGAGAGTGCTTGGGTCACAGGCATGCGCATCCAGACACAGCAGAGATGTGGACTTTCCAAACTCCCTTTGGGCTTTACTTTTCCTGCAGGTGCCATCTGCCAGGCCCAAACTTAACTTTATGCCCCAAAGAAGCAGAACTTGATGGTGTAAAAAACTTCATCTGTCTGTGGAGTAGAAGTTCATCTTAAAAGTCCTCTATGTGAGAAATTTTAATCCAAAGGCAATGATGATTAAGCATTCAGAAAATTAGGCAAATGTGCTCTTTGAAACACTACAGGAGGGAGAATTTCATGGGCATCTTCTTCCCCTATCTGCAAGGATAGGATTTAGAGAAGCATAAACAACTGCAGAGTTTGGAGAAAGTGTGATAATCCAAGTTATGGGTGCCAGTGGCAGCTGGGGGGTCCTCTCCCTGGGCCCTGTAGCAGCAAGTCTCAGAGAAAGACAGTGTTCCTCATATGGTAGTTTTAAGGGCCTTGGGTACAACATAATCACAGATCCATTGGAGGAAAAGCCAGGAAAGTCGTCTACATCTTCAACTTCTCTAGTTTCTTCTCAGCATAGTTTTCTACTTTTTTTCCTCACAGATCATAACATTTAGTGTAAAAACAAGATGGATTGTAGAAAAGGATGATAAGGGTATGTAACTAATTCCTATAATTTCAGACCTTTAGAATTCCTTGAAATATACCTTTCACTTTCCTATGTAAAAAATTAAGGTCATATAAAAACTAGGCTTTACATATAGTTTTTAATTAAACTTGTGACCATTTCCGGTAATCATGTCTGAATAATGTCATTCTTAAAACTACTTAAGCTTTGTTTTATGTTTTTTCCAGATGAAAAAATGATTGCAAGTACCACATGTTCAAGTTTTTAGTACTGAAAATAATTGTAATGAATGTTATGATGATTAGAATTCTATTTAATATCTTTAAGAAAATTAGGAGAACACTTTAATATATTTGTGTATCATTGATCTTTGATCATTGATCTTTCTATGTACAAGAACTCAAAAGGCTATTGACTTGAAAGGCTAAGTAACACAAGTATGTTTGAGTTTCTACACATTTCATACTTTGTCAGCTGAGTTTATTTCATAGGACAGCTCTAGGCAAGGAATAAGGAATACTCAAATTGATGGGCAATTTGATTTTAAAGGTAAGCATAACATCAAGAGCATGGCACATTTTATAATTGTTTTTGTATTACTCAAGAAGTCCTGAACCGGGCTTAGGTAAGAGTGCAGGAGACAGAGTAAGATGATCTAAGGGGTCACTCTTCCAGGCCTTTGTGACACAGCTGGGGAAAGAAACATGCACCCATGGGTAGTCAAATTATTAACAAAATGAGTAAATGTAAAAAGCCAGATGAATAATGAAGATGTGATTCATTTAAAAAGTTCAGACGAGAGGGAGAGAGAGAGAGAGGACTTTGTAACAGTGACAGGATCTGAACCTGACACTAAAGCATCAATTGAAGAGAACTTGTCCACCTTGTTGCATGAGAAGGAGAGTGAGAATCATGTAAAAAGACTATAGCACATGGACACCATCTCTGTGATTCACGGGCTAGTGAATAATGCAGTTTGTGTGGAGTCAAGAATTTCTATGGATGAAGGAATGAACAGCTACAGAGCTAGGTGTAAAGGAAAAGTGGGTATAGTCTCCATCTTTCTTTAAGGCTGCATAATATTCCATGGTATATATATACCACAATTTATTAATCCATTCGTGAGTTGATGAGCACTTGGGCTTTTTCCATGACTTAGCAATTATGAATTGGGCTGCAATAAACATTCTGATACAAATATCTTTGTTATAATGTGATTTTTGATCTTCTGTATATATATCTAGTAGCAGAATTATAGGATTAAATGGCAGGTCTATTTTTAGATCTCTAAGTATTCTCCAAACATCTTTCCAACCTATGGTGCATCTTAGAAAGGTACAGGTGAAATTTACTAAATGTAGAATATAAAAGTTTGAACACAATAATTAAGAAAATGCAATGAATGCTATGTTAACCAGTTTGATGAAAACATTTCAAACTGTATATAAAAGCAGCACATTATACCTCAAAAAATAATAATAATAATAAAGGAAAGGTGGGGCTGGATTACAGAGGGCCAGAGCAAATCTGAACTTTCTAACATAAGATTTGAGAGCCCAGGGTTATGATGGTCTCAGTGGTTTTTAGGAAGTGTGACTGCTGTGTGGGTGAGGCAGGCAGCTGGTGTCAGCTGATCAGCCCAGGGACCTCTGAGCTAGGCAGGGACAGTCAGAGACTGGGAGTGAACCAGAATCCAAGAGCAGAGTGTGGGGAAGTTGGATAGAGGAGTCTCTGATGATTCAGAGAGTGCCATGAGCTGACTTGCTTTTTTAAAATTGTCTTTCAGTGCCTTAGTAATTAAAATTTCAGTGCATTTTAGAGTTAGCACTTTCACTGGATCTCAGGGCTAGGAGTGCCATCAAGTGACTTTTGATCAGGTTCTCTGTGTTTGGTGACGTTTGTTCATCTCTGTTTTATGGACATGGTAATTAGAAACCAGGAAACTTGAGATGACATCACATTTGCAGCAACACAATCAGAGATGTAAGTGGTAGACCCAGAACAAGAAGTCAGTTCTCTGGACTCTGGAAGCAAGGCCTGGCCACATTGCTGTTCCTCTGCAGAGGAGTTATTACGGATGTGAGCAATGGCCTTAAGTTGCTTTTTAAAATGTGTGAATATCAGTGTCTCGTATTTTATTATAATAACTTAAAACATAAAATTAAAATCACAGCATGCACAGCTGCAGATTTCCCTTCCAAGGCAATCCTTTTGCATATCAAAAGGGTTTGAGGACAGTTTTCTATTTCAAACTTTTTTTTTTAGCAACTTCATGAAAACTTAGCTTAGTGATAAGTGATAAATAGCTTTAAATTAAAAGTTCCTAACTCTTTCTAAGTGAATTCTTTTTGAAAAAGATCTAAGAAAAACAACTGAATCTAAGAAACGAATGTGTGGAAAACTTTTGAATTTCTCTCAGGGTTCTTTACATTGCTTTCATATTGTTACAACCTCAATATCCTGTTTTAGCAGAGCTTATTTAACCAGTTAACATTTTAGTTTTATGGGGGAGCAATGAATGTAAAAGCCACATAAAAGCCACAGCCAAATGGTTGACATCTGACCTTTAATCATCTCTTGGACTCTCCGTTAGTAACCTACCACCTCCTCTTACACATACTTGTGCATGCGTGCACACACACACACTCACACACACAGTATATCAACCCACTTCCTAATTTACCAGACATCATGATGTTGCTTAAAAAATGAAATCACTTGCTTATATGACCCTGGATTGCCTTTTGTTTCTCCTCACCTTTTTTACTTTTAAACATTTTTATTATTTTCTGACATTTGGCCCTACAAATCACCACTTCCATTGTCATTAAAGACCAGAGCCTCAAAAACAGATGCTAAGAGGTGATTTATTAGACTGTCGAGAGATCAGATAAGAATCACAAATAATATAGTTCTTTATTTTCACCAATATATAAATAATTATCTAACCTAAACATAAATATGTACATATACATATATATCCGTGGGCACATATGTTATATACATGGCAGAAAATATACATAGAATCAGTAATTAGTAAGAAAAGACTTTAAAAGAGACCTGTTCACCAGTCATTTGACAGAAATGAAGGTTGGAGCACGTGCCTAATGTCCCATGTCTACTGAAGGCTGACTAGATGAGATCAGAACAGTTCTTGGACCCCGCATGGGTCACGTGCAGCCCCCCAAATACAACATCACTGTCAGAAAGAGAATGCTCAAACATATGAACACTGAACTGTCATGTCATGATGGTCATGGCAGACCTGGAACTAGAGGCCATCCTCGAAGCAGTTTTCTTGACTGCTGCCCCTGTTTCAAAAACCTGCAATGACATGTAGCCTCACAACACCCCCTCCGCCTTGTTTTGTCTTCACAGAATGTGAAAGGGTAGGAGAAGTCTGGAAACCTGACCCAGCTCACTCAGTAAAAAGGCCTTTGTCTGTGAACCTGACCACAAGTGACTTATTAACAGCTGATTGAAAGATTTCAGTCAGGCACTCCCCTTCCTCCTTTATAGAAATAAACAATTTGAAGCAAAACTGAAGTATAAGGTTGACTTAATTCCCCCTTCAAAATGATGCTGTCCACCACATGTAAGGTGTTTATTTCCTGATGACAAACCATTTTTTATAGTTTACATCCATAAGTACCCCTTTAATTACATCCACCATTTGTTTTGTCGAAAGTAAAGCAGGAAGAATTCTTTACAAAATGTTTTTAGGAACATTAAATGTTTTAATGTTAATTAAACATTAAAAATGTTTCATTTTTATAAATTATCCTGAATTTATAGTCCAATTAGTTTTTTTTAAACCCTTAATTTTATCTTCCTAGCAGATGAATAATAATACACTGTATTAATTTCAGGCAGTATTATATTTTAATTTATTATATTAAAGTACTTCAAAAAATTAGTAATTCCATTTTAAATTTTTATCATTTATTCTTTAATTTTTACTAAAGTGCTAATAATTTTTAAAAAATTGCTTGCTATGTGTGCACCAGATTTCATTTCCACAGTAATCTTCCCTAAGAAACATTCATAATGGTTGACCTTTTAATAAGTGACTTCAATTCAAATTAGAAAAAAAAAGTGGCATTAAGCTATAGTCAACATTTATTAATATGCCATTTAAACTGAAGCAAAATGCCAGACGCAAAAATTCTGACAATGAAAATTCATCCCAATCAGCCTTTGTTTCTGCCCTTTTTAAGAATTGCAAGAAAACGGGGACATCTTCTATGTTAAATATTCTGAAATTTAGCCAGTAGCATCCATCTGTGAAGTTAAAGCATTTTTTCCCTCATCTACTTTTTATTTTCAAAGAAGGTTGGGGTCCTCTGCCTCTCTAGCTTGAGGTGTGTGAGGATCCACAGATGACAAACATGTATCATCACTAGGGGCTTGGAATTCTAGAGACAATCCCATTCTGAGGGAAATGCAGTCACAAATCAGATTTGGTCATGGTGCTGGTCGTGGTGTGATATTTCAAATTAGCTTCAAGTCACTCTTGTGTAGTCCTCACATATGTTTTGGCACTCATCCTCAACTGCTTTATAAATGCCTATATGGCTTTAAGACTCTACTATTCTATTTCATTTGGTAAAAACAAGAGCTAAACCCTCAGCCCTCTGAAAGCAGTATGGGCAAGAGAGTCAGATGAAGGGCCGGATAACAGTCTCCTTTCAGATCTGCTCTAACAAATCAAGCATTTCCTGGAAACCTGCCCACAGATTGTGGGGACTATTTTTAGTAGCTCACCTCCCAGTAAATGAAGCTATTAGATATCCAGATATCCCTGCCCCTTTCAGATGCAGTAAAATAGAACATAAAAGGGTGTAATTGAATGATTATAGCTAAGAACTGTAATCAGGAGCCATAGGGTCTCTCTCTTTCTCCTGAGTGCTCTGGGACACAGCCCCAGGAGGGCCCTTTCCCTTCTCATTGCCTGGGGAAACCTGCAGGCTGAGTGAGGACTCCATGCTGGTGTGTGGCACTTGCAGGGTAATGTTGAAAAAGGGCAGCATTGGGATTGTTTTCTGTTCATACATGTAGGATAGAAAGGAAGGGAAAGGGAATTTATGTCTTTGGACAGCTATTACATGCCAGGTCCTGTGTATTCATGAGGTAGGTGGGTAGATAGGTATCATTATCCTATTTTACCACCAAGCGTAGTTTTCTGCTATGGTCTAAATTTTTGTGTCCCCCCCACTAAAATTCGTATGTTGAAACATATTCCTGAATGTTATAGTATTAGGAGGTGTGACCTTTGGGAGGTGATTAGGTCATGAGGGCAGAGCTCGCATGATGGGATCAGTGCTTTTATAAAGGAGGCCCCAAAGAGCCTCCACCCTTCCATCACGCGAGAATGCAGCTAGAAATTACCATCTATAAACCAAAAAGTGGCCCCTTACTGGTCACCAGCTGTGCTGGTATTTTGATCTTAGACTTCCTCCAGCCTCCTGAACCATGAGAAATACATTTCCATTGTTCATGCACCACCCAGTCTATGGTGTTTTGTTACAGCAGCCTGTGTTGACTAAGACATTCACCAAACTGCCAAGTTGAGCAGTTGCCCAAGGACGCGAGGCTGAACCAGGTTTAAGCCCAGGCTGTACTTTCTCTCTTACTCTTGGCCTTGGGGGGAGATGGAAAAGCCCTCTATAATGAGGCTGACTAATTTATTGTCAAAACCAGAACATGTCTTAAGAGAGAAATGGAGGTGCTGTTAATAAAAACTCTGGGGCAACAAGCCTAACCCACACGGGTCTTGGGCAAATCAGGATGTATTATCTACTCATATCTACCTGTATCTACCTCTCCCTTGCTCACATGAGCAGAGCCGAGACTGAAAATGAGTTCCCTGATGGAAGTTCCCTGTCTGCCATTCAGAGCAGGGATGGCCTATACCAGAGTCCTGCCTATGTCCCTCTAACATGTACTGACTGCTTACCATCTGCCAGGCACTGTGACTAGTGCTTTACCTATGTACATTCTCTCATTCACTTTTTTCAAAATATCTATGAGGTAGGTATATCTATTTTCCCCATTTTTTTGGATAAGAAAACTCAGACACAAAGAAATCTACCTCCTCAAAGACACACACGGCTCGTTAGTGGCTCAGTTGTATTCAGATCAAGGGCTTCTGTCCTCTGAGTCTGCACTTTTCATTGTGACATGGTGCCACATGCATTGCATTGAACCAGTAGGGCCACAGCATTGTGCAACAGAGTTCTTGGCATCACAAAGCTTTTAGATTACTGAAGACAAAGGTTTTTTTATATTACCATATCTTAACTAATAGTTCCTTGTTTATCAGAAGCCATCATGTGTGTATATTTGCAAATATCAAATGCCAAAGCAGTGACACAGATCAATGTCATATCATGAAGCTTTGTGGCACATGCTTGTGGAATATATTGATAGCTATCTTCTTAAATTTCCATCTCATTCTCATTTTTTCCAATGCTGTGGAAAGCTTTGCAAGGACTGCCTTGTAGCTCCTTCAAACCCAAGCACCCTGCCCATTGTAGACACAGATGACTGCTTCATGTCCGAAGCTGTCAATCCAGGCACAGCACATTCGGAGCCTGGGAGGCTGCTCTGGAAGCTTCATTGCAGTCCTGGCACTGAATATGAAATGGTAACATTTAAAAGAAGCCTATACTTTAATGCTCCAAGAGATGACAGCACAGATAGGAACCAGCAATTACACCAGTGCAAGAGGTAGTTAGTGCTAAGGAAAAATGGATATCCACTTTTACTTTTTTCTCGTAAAATTACATGCATTTAAAGTGTACACCATGATGTTTTGCTAACCATGGTGAAATAATTGCTACAGACAAGCAAATCACCATCTCCAACCCCTTGCAGAGTGCATGTGTATGTTCACACACGTGGTAAGAGCACCTGTGATCTGCTCTCTCAGCATCTGTTCGGCATACGGAACACTGTCCTCAGAACACAGTACAGTATTAACCACAGTTCTCATGCTGCACATTAGACCTACAGACTTATTCATCCTACATCACTGCAACTTAGCATCCTTGGACCAGCATCTCTCCACTTCCTCCACCTCCTTAACCCTGGTAACCATCGTTTTCCTCTCTGCTTCTATGTTTTGGACTATACCAACACTCACATGTAGACTTGCATATGAAGGAGATCATGCACTTCTTAACAATTCTTGAGGGCATCAGTATTAATGGAATCTATATCAGTTAACACAGGCTGACTATGCATAATAGCAAAATACCCTAATATCTCAGTGTCTTGGAAGAGCCAAGGTTGATTTCTTGATCATAGTGCATGCCATTTGTGCGTTGGTGGGAGGTTCTGATCTGCACCATTGTGGTCCTCAGAAACCATTTATTACTGGCTGTTGTAAATCACATGCCAAGCCTCACTTTACAGGAAAGTATAGCTCTCCTCCAAGGAAGGACAGCAGAGACTGATAACTAGTCATACAGTCTATCACAAAGCCTGTGCTAAGGAATCCCTTTTATGTTTCTGAGAAAAGGATGTATTTGAATTAACTTCCCAAAGACAAAGCGTAGTTACAATATGGCCCATACTAGCTCTCTATTGCTGCCTTACAAATTGCCACAAGATTGGTAGCTAAAAAGTACACACATTTACTGTCTCACATTATCTATTGGTCAAAGTCTTGGCATAGAAATAACCAGATTCTCTGCTCATGGTCTCACCAGGTGGAATCAAGGTGTCAGCCCAGGCTGTGGTTTTCACTTAGGTGCTGGGAATCCTCTTCCAAGCTCACTGGTTGTTTAAAGAATCCTTTTCCTTCTTCCTCCAAGAAAATTGAAGTCCTGTTTCCTTGCTCGTTGTAGGCTAAGCATCTGTCCCAGTCCCACAGCCCACCCTCGGTCACTTACAAGGTGGCCTTCAGACAACTCACCGCACAGCTGTTTGCTTTCTTTCAGGTTAGCTGGAGCTTGTCTCTGTCTCTGACTTTCTCTTCTTCACAAACTGGATAAAATTTTTTGTTTTGAAAAGGCTTATTTGATTAGATCAAGCCCGTCAGATAATTGCTGAAGGACAGCTGATGTGGGATGTTAGTCACATCTCTAAAATTCCTTCACAGCAGTAACTAGATTCACATTTGATTAAATTACTGACATAAAATGTGTTTATACCAGACACTGGGAAATTGAAGGTTTTTCAGAACTCTATCACTGAGGCCTGCTGCAGAATGGTGGGGAGCTAGTGCAGGAGAGAAAAAGTAGTGTCTTCTCCTGACCCATCACAAAGCTCATGGCTGAGACACCATAACAAAAGACAGATTAACAAGAGAAAAAGCATGTGCATTTTGTAAACATAAGTTTTATTTGACATGGGAGACTTCAGAAAGGAACAGTCAAAGAAACAGAGAAAACTGTATGTTTTTTATGGACAGTTGTATAGAAGTATAATTAGAGCACAAAAAAGTATATTATAATAAACTGAGGGGAACTTGACCAGGCTGGTTTGTTCAGATTCTTCTTAGTGCCCTGTGACTTTGAGGATAAAGACTTTCCTTTCTTCAGACAACACGAGGACCCCTCTAGAATGACCTATTTTCAGGTTTTGGGTTTTATGATCTACTTCCAGGGGAAGGTTAGCTAGGTTTTATGGCTAGCTTTAGGGGAGAAAAAAGGAGAACAGCTCTTCCTAGCTGGTTCTGGTGTTTCTTCACATTCTAGGATGCCATATTTTGATGTAATATGTTCTGAGCTCTGTCACTAGTTTGATTTGCCTACAGTAGGATTGATGGGATGGTGTCTATTCTAGAGTCGCATAATCTCCTGGATAAGAACTGGAATTATTAGGAAGGGTATCTAATTGAGGAAATTCACGATGATGTTCATGGAAAGGTGAAACCCTGATTCTAGGCTTAAATTCTAAGAGGGTTACTGCAGCAGAGACCTGGCAAGAAATAATGTTCCCACCTGTGTAATTGGAGAGGGTTTAATATAAGGCTAATGTTGTTTACAGAGGTGTGGGTAAAGTTTAGGGAACCCAACAAAGGATCATGTAGTCCCTCCTGTAGGCTGAAAAGAAGGAAAGTAAGCGTGGTTGGGAACCTGGAGTGGAAAAGTATGTGGAAGGGAGCCATAGCCTTTGGGAGAAAGCCACCAACCCATAAAAACTGGGGAGGGCAGGAGAGGAGAATACATAGCCTGACCTCTTCTCCTACAATCCTCTTTTCTCTAGCCATGAGAGTGAAAAAGACTGTTGGTCTTGTCCTCAGAGGCAGCTTGGTGGGGCGAGAACATGGTAGAGGAAGGTGGAGAGATCTAAAATGGCAAACAAGAGATAGGAACACAATCACTGAAGACACATTTCTTGGCTGTGGTCAGGCTCTGTTCCGACTCACAGGTGAAGCCCACTTCCTCCGCCTCTGTGCTTCATAGAGAATTTTAGCTGGCTTGGTTACAGTGCTATCCCATTATCTGCTGCCATGTGTGTGTATGTCTGTCTTTCCTGCTATTTTATGGGTTTTCTGAGAGCAAGGGTCATGTCTTAGTCTTATTTATCTTTAAATATACACAGTCCCTATGTGCTTGGACCATAGTGGATAATTAACAAATGCTTGTGAAATTACAAATTCATGAAGTCAGTGGTGAACAAGTTTGGTAATAAGTGCAAAAACAAGTACATAATACTCTTACTGCTTTCTAAGATGACCTATTGCATAACAGCTGATGGAGTAAGAAGATGCATTTACCATTGCTGCAACAAATCTCTGGATACTATGACAATTTGATGTTTTACTTTCATTTTCTACTTAAAAGGCCATCAATTTCAGGTCATACTACATATTCTGTTTAATGAGTACTAAAATCTGTCAACAGGGAAGGAGAAATAGAAAATGCAGGGTAAACAGGACAGCTCAGAGCTGCTGGTAATCAAACCGCAGTTGCCTGCCTGTCATGTTCAGCAGCTGTAGATGAGAGGTGACACCTTACCTTTCCTCTACGGATTGACATGTATGATTCTGGCTGCCAGACAGGGACTGGAGTGTGCTCAGTTTATGGAAAAACCTGTTTTCTTCTATTTTTCGTTTTGACATTTTCCAAGAGCTAGGTAAGGATAGATGTGGTCAGCTTGATTTATAATTACTTTGGTTCACATAGAATCATATGCTGAAGAATCACAGGGACTGACAGTCAGGGGAAAATGTAAATGTCATAATTCTGTTAATTATTTTAGCATGTGTTTCTTCCACATGTCTGAAAGCAAATGTAATTGAGGGTTGTGGTTTCTGGGGCATGGCCAAAAGCACAATGTGACTAAACAACAGATGAAAATACCATGGGATACCATGTGGAGGATGATTTCTTGTATTTATTTTTCCCCTGCTAATGTAAAAATTTTCCAGTATTTAAGGATGTTACCAGAGTATGACAAGAAGAATTATACAAACTAAATCCTTGGATTGGGATTCTGTACCAGATTAAACAAATAACATATAAAATACACTTTTAAGTTCTGTGACAATTTCATTCTATCCTAGAGTTTTCCATTTCAAAAATTGGATTTGCAAACAACACCACAGCATTTTCAACTCTTTAAACATTTCAATGATGACAAGGGTCTTTCTCAACCAAACAAATCTCAGGAAATTCAAATGCTAATATGAAACCATAATCTCCCTTTCCCTTGGTGCTCCAAAGTATAATAAAGTCTATTGAGAAATCCTGAAACCAGTGGGTGATCTGACCCACAAGGTTTCATATACAATTTCTTATTTTTATGACAGGAATTTCACAATTTCAAGGCAAGATTAAAAAATAGTCTATTTTCCCCTGTAAGCAAGTGATCAAATTGCTGCTTGAACAAAGTAGAAGTCTGAGCTCACATGGAATGCTCTTGAAATCCTCCTGGTTTGGGATGGACTGTAAATGCTATTAGAATATTTCCTGGTATTTCAGTCTTCTGCGAATTGCACAGTAACCAGATCTTTGAAGAGTGAACATCTGGTGACCAGAACCCACAAAGACTTTCCCATAGTATGCAGAACTTTCTGCTAGTTTTGAGTCTGTTCTCTCATTGTTTCATACTATTCCTTCTTCTGTTCCTCTCCCTATAGGTTTGGAATTCACAAATATTTTTGTTACATTTAATGCTGACTGTGCATAGGTAACTAAACCAATCATCTCTGGAGCCAGAAGGTGGTAGGAAGCAGCGAATGATGTGGTCCTTGTTCCCCCACACATTCCCGGGCCTTGCTGACTAGCACCATAGCTGCTGACTGTGAACTTCAGGAGCAAATGGAAAATCTGTTCTACCAGTGGACAGAGGAAAGGTTCTGTCGTGTTGTTGAGAGTAATGTTGGACAAGAAAATCAAATTACAGAGAGCAGAGGAAGGAAAGCAAGCTAACATTGGGATTCTCGCTTCCTTAGGGTACTAAGTAAGGGCTGTGCATGGCCTAAAGTGTTATCTAAATATTTGCTTACATGATCTCGTGTACAATCAAAATTGTTTTTCATAAAAAGGGAGTCTAAAACTTTTATTATATTCTTGAAGGGTCCTAATAATGAAAAATTTTAAAACTGATTATTGTCCGGAAAGTAAGTTTAATTAATTGATTTATTTTAGAAATCCAGGCAGGAAGGAGAAATGAAGGTTCATAATACAGAATACAGGGAGGCTAATGATAAGAAAACACCTACCGAAAGTCTAGCCCAGTGGTTCTCAACCTGTGGGTCACGACCCCTTTGGGGTCGAACGACCCTTTCACAGGGGTCACCTAAGACCATCCTGTATATCAGATATTTATATTATGATTCATAACAGTAGTAAAATTATAGTTATGAAGTAGCAACAAAAATAATTTTATGGTTGGGGGTCACCACAACATGAGGAACTGTATTAAAGGGTTGTGGCATTAGGAAGGCTGAGAACCACTGGTCTAACCTTTTACCCTTTTATAAGTTGCTTAATACTTAGGCTGGTGAAAGGGGATATGGAGAGAGATATAGTTTCTACCAGAAGAAAGCATCTGTTTTGGAGATGAGATAGTGAAGGCATAGGGAAGTTGAGCATGTACATAAGTTCACTGAGCTGGTAAGTGTCAGCCCATGTGAGAGGCCATTCTTATTTACTACTTGAAACCAATACACTCGTTCTCTTTCTTGATATGTTTTATACATTTTTTTTATAATCTGGAGGATAAAGTTATACCCTAAAATGTGATCCTTGGTTATTGTGATTATGAGTGATTTAACATTTGATCCTTACCTTATTATTATATTCTATGCATATTTATAATAAACATGCTTTGATTACATAATAAAATAATTTTAAATAACTTTCACCTTTCTATGAAATCAATTATCAGGTTGTAAAATCCCTCAGGAACAATCACATTTTTACTGAACAAGAGGCACAAAATAAATTCTTAGAAGAATTTGATATTAATTTACATAATGTCTACTGCCATTAAGATGAAATACAGCTTGTTCATATGTGTTGTAATTGCTGAGATAGCCTGATAAAATTGCTTAATAAAATACAATTCTATTAAAGAGTAATGTCAACATAAAGTGGTAATATTTGTTCAACTAAATTCCTTTTATTCATCTAGAGTATACATTGATATCATTACCGTATTTCCTGGCTATGTCTCCATAGTTACCATGAAAAAGGTTCATGGCAACTTCTGCTTTGAAAAATCTTCCAGGAAAAATTTATCTTGGTGTTGATCTCCAGGGATTGAGTCAACCATTTACTTACTTTCTAGAAGAGACAAAAGACAACTTCTTAAGAAAAATTTTTATTTTTATGTCAGTTACCTTTTTAGCCCTACTCTACAGAAGCTGAGCAGTTCTCCTTTGAGGCAGTGGTCTTGGTTAGGCTTCTTTATTTCCACAACAGGATCTGAAATGAAGCTCCCTTTTCCCCCAAATCCTCAAGCCTAGGATGCCCCCTCCACTAAAAGATTCAGTTTATGGAACTCAGGCTCTCCCTGCAGACGCTGGACTGTCTGTAGACAATGCAGTCTTGGGTTACTTCTAGGCCTCTTCCCGAAGCCCTGCTAAAGAAGTGACCATGTGGGAGATTGTGGGCGGGCAAATCCCTGGGCATTTCAAAGTTCCATCCTCCTAACAGGCCAGATCACTAAAAAGCAGGATCACTCAGACCACATTAGCCTTATTCAGAATTATTGTTCCGCAAGCTCTACCGGCATGCCTTTAGTTTTTATTGAAGGACACTCTGAAAACCTTTGCTTTTGGACTGTTTCTAGGTGTCATCTGCTACTTAGGCCAGAATATACAATATAAAATTGCACCTGAGAAATTTTTTCAGAATTCGCACTAGGAAAAAAAAATGCACCTTGCTTGAAGTGATTTGATTCTTTGCCTGTCTGTAACTATAAGAATATATGTGTGGCAGCACCTGTGGCTCAAAGAGGTAGGGCGCTGGCCCCATATGCCAGAGGTGGCAGGTTCAAACCCAGCCCTGGCCAAAAAAGAAAAAAAAAAAAAAAGAAAGGATATATGTGAGGTTGGGCATCTTGACCAGGCCAGATGACTTTCTATTAAAATTCTCCCAGAATTGTCAAAGTTCCCAATCTGATTAGTCTCAGGGAGGCTGACTCATTCTTATCAAGCCTGTCAGAGTCTGATTCATTATCTGGAATGCCACTGTCCTCCATTCAGGGTCTGCATTTCCTACGATATTTAAGTTTTCATCAGAAATAGAAGAAGTAGAGCCACAAGAGATGACTATTTTAAGAGAAATTTCTTCCAGGACCTGGGACCCAGTGCATCATACTGACCAGAAAACACACATTTCTTTTAAATTCAAGGTCATATTTTTGTCTCTCTCCTTCCAGAGCAGTGCTGCATAATACTGTGCCAGCAGCTTCTGTGGTTTTAGTCTTCACTTAACATAATGTGACAGGACCAGGTCCTTTTGAATCACACAGCGTTTCCCCAGGATAAATATAATTTTTTAAGGATTTCTCTTAATGTGCTCAATAACATCATAAGTTTTCCTCATTATGATAAATTTCAGTTTGCTTTATTTAAGTTTTTGGATATTCCAAAGTCTGTGGCAATACACATATTCACGTGTGCACACACACACATACAGTTTACTCCGTCTCTTACAGGGGACAGACCACACTGATTGTTATGGAGTTTACTGATGTAACACCCAGAGAGAAAAAGTCTTTCCAATTTGGGTTCTTTGGGAGTACACATCAATATTTTCTTTATTACTATCAAAAAGTTTATGTAACTCATTTCATCTCTTATTGCTTCCACTACTAAAAACCAAAACCAAAACAAAACAAGAAAACTGCGAGGAATTAATGTTTGACCATGGCACTACATAGATTTTTTAGAGCCCCCATATTTGCGATGTTTATCCCAATATGGCCTTAAATATAGACTTAGCTATATTTCCAGAACTGTAATCTTATTTGTACTTTCATCTTGTTTGTTGTTATAATTGTTAAGTCTTTGTAAATCCGCTGTGGATAGACATGAAGCAAAGAATCTAACATTCAAATAAACAAGCAAACAAACCAGCCATTTTCCCAACCCTTCTGTTTAATACATGGGAGTTTTCTATGTTCCATTATATAAAACCAGAAATAGGCACTTACACAAGTTTTCTACTAGTAAGTGAAGATACCACAAACTTTATAGTAAAATATAATTCAAATTTGAAGAAAACTGAAAGTTAAATTCTTCTCTCCAGAATGTTCAGTAAATTGAGTAAATGGTAAATAAACATTTTGTTTAGCTTGGTTATCTTTAACGTTAGATGTAATCATATATATTATATGTGATACACATAATGTCTGTATTACAGATAACACATGTGCATTTATGTATACTTGTATGTAAGTAGATCTTGTATGAATATCTACACAGATTTTGCAGTTGTTCCAGGTCAAGTATCATTGGTGAGACCCAGGGTAGAACTAATCGCCTGGAGTTGTACATTCTGGTTTCAATTCTAGATAACCAGGTTTAACATATTAAGCACACAGGTATATGAAATGCTGTGCTCTGCACAAAGTAAGCAAATAAAACAAAGTGTGGCTGCACAGATACAAATTCTTACACCCCCTGTGTTGTGGCCAGTTAGACATAAAATAGGATGAATTTCTTATGACCTGTGCAGGTGAATGCTAGACTGCTCTTGCTGCCTCCATTTCCCTCAGAGTCTCAAGTCTCTGACTATCTCAAGGAATTTCTTGAAGAAGGCAGAGATAGGTAATTCATCTTATCTTTCTCCAAGTAGGAATCTGTGAAACAGGGAAGAGCTAATGACCTAATGCCATTAACAAAACCCAAAGCACCACATTTGATGCTTTTTCCCCCTGATCATGGGAAACATTGTAAGGAATCCTGTTTCAACAGCGAAGAACAAAGGCGGTTTTTGGCAATTACATATAGCATCTCCCCCCAAAGTTTCTTTTTCCTTGTAAGTCTGTAATCCAGACACAAAAATGTACGAAGTATAAAGTGGTGAACAAATTTGTGAGGTATTGATTATGTATATTTCAATAAAGATTAGTTTTAGAAATAGTTTTATGGATGCAATAAATAAATCGCAACTAAAATAAATAATATAGAGGGTGCAAAGAACTTTGAAAATAATTATAGGTGTGATCAGCCATTTGAAAATGAAATGAATCCAATTACAGATGAATCAAAAAACATGAGGGCAGAAGAGTTCCATCTCCGTGTCCTCTTCATAAGCCATTGAGGCTACTGAGAACCCACAGACACTGGTCCAGTTGCTAGAGGATGATGCTTGATCTGCCTTTCTGGAAAACTTGTTCCATAATTTGGCAGCTTGGATTCATGGAACTATAATATCAATGAATAACATCACATTAGTTTTACTACAATTATTTATTTATTTATTTATTTATTTTTTGAGACAGAGTCTCACTTTGTAGCCCTTGGGAGAGTGCCATGGCATTACAGCTCAGAGCAACCTCCAACTCTTGGGCTTAAGTGATTCTCTTGCCTCAACCTCCCGAGTAGCTGGGACTACAGGCACCTGCCACAACACCTGGCTTTTGTTGTTGTTGTTGTTGCAGTTGTCATTGCTGTTTTAGCTGGCTGAGGCAGGGTTTGAGCCCGCCATCCTACCCCCTGAGCCACAGGTGCCGCCCATTACTACAATTAGTTAGAGTGTTTTCAGGGCTAACAACTGTCCTTGGAAGCTTGTAGCCCATCCTGAACACCCACATCTGTTGTGCTTTCCCTGCCAGCAAAGCGTATACATCTACATGTAACCTACAAGGAAGAAAAAGAGTGGCAGAATGGTGAAGATGTTGGTAAGCGAGGGTCACATGTGGCACCATAGCCCAAGTTGTTCTCCAAAATCATACGGGCATAGGTTACATTCCAGCTCTGCCGCTTACAGACGGTGCAATTTTGTGAAGGCTTTTTAAAATTTTTAAAAATGTTATCCCTCCCAGTAAGATTAGCCCATATCACAAAATCCCAAGACCAGAGATGTTGGCGTGGATGTGGAGAAAAGGGAACACTTCTACACTGCTGGTGGGAATGCAAATTAATACATTCCTTTTGGAAAGATGTTTGGAGAACACTTAGA
>CAUYPK010011525.1:0-28346 GCA_963574355.1 Loris lydekkerianus | reverse complement strand
CTATCCCGGACGAGTTCCCCCAAATGTAAGACCCCGAGAGGGACCCCCACTCAGACTCCGTAATAGCGTGACGACTAGAGACTCATGAGAGGCGACTTGATGTAAAGCGCACGAGGGAGGACCAGAGCTCTGGGGCCAACTTGTATCTCACGCAGGAGACAGAGGGGTCGAGCCTGAGTCTAGGGGGGCTGCCCTTTTTATGGGCTGTTTTTAGGCGGGGAGAGGGTCAGTGAGAGCAGGGTGTGTGCATTGCAAGCACCCTGCTGGAATGTACATTTCAACATATAATCACAGGGGAGGGGCGGTTTCCTGGTACACATAGTCATGAGCATACTTGTTTTGCAACTACTGCTTATCATCTGCTTCAGGGTTCAGTTGAATCTGTAACTAAAATCTTTATAACCTTTTTTAGAGTCAGCTTAAAAATTTTTATTCTTACATGAACTAGCATTTCCTTTTGTTCAAGATGGCACCCCTAGACTATCCAGTGCTTACTTCCTTCTCATCATTCCTTTCTCAGATCAAATATCATCTCTTTAGAGTGGCTTCTAAATACCCTAGCTAAAGCTCTGGTCACTCCCAACCACTTTACTCAGTCTTATCTCTTTGCTCATAAAAGCTGGACTCTTGGACTCTTGTCAATATGTGGTTGTTTACCTATTAATGGTTGGCCATCCCTGCTAGAATGCAGTCTTCATGGATGATGGGACTGACTTCTCTACCACTGCTTAGGTCAGGCCTGGTGCACAGGAGGAGGTAACCACTCTGAGTTTTCAGGAGTGACTTTAAACACAGCTCTGGATCATGCGGTGGGAGGAACATCAGAACAAGAACTGCCTGTGCAGATTGTGTTAGTCATTTAATAATTGTGAACCTCACTTTCCACATCAGTAAAATTAAATAATTCTATAAAATCAACTGCAAAATTTCCTTTGGTTGTAAATTATGAATTCAAAAATGACTTTATGAATAGGGTCAGATTGCATCATGAATGATTATAATTTGAATATAATTATTAAAATTTGAACATTAAATATGAAATGTTGAATAAGACCAAGATGTTTTACTTCTTAGTTCTTCATACTTCAGAAGTGAATTATTTTTATAGATTATAAACCATTTATGATTTATTTCAACAAATATTTAAATATTAATATCATACCTTGAGAAGACATAACTGAGTAAAAAATATAACCACATGCAGACAAGTTAGGAAACAACCACTACCCTGTGTACACATCAGTGCTGATGCTGACCACAGTCAGTTTCGGAAAATTATTATGACCAACAGCTTCCTGCTGGGTTGGGAGACAAACCAAGGCTGCTCTAGGCAGTAATGCTTAATCATTCAGTGGACCATAATGAAATAACAGTGCTCTCTGGAGAGCATTAAAAGAAAAAAAAAAAAAACAAAAAACACTGTGTTTAATTACATCACACAAACCAAAGAAGATCTATTGGCAGGAAATATGACATTTGCCACATAAAATAATGTCCATAAACACACACCCACATGCACACATAGTCAATACGGACTCCATTGAGTATTTCAAAATCTTTCTTGCCTGTTATTTGTTTGTACATTTTGTTGTCATCTAGAGCTCCCTAGAAAGGCAACATGCAAATAACAGCAAACATAATCACATCAAGAAAATAAATTTGAAAAATAGCATAAACTTGGGATAATCATATCCATTAACTCTTTTATAAACTAAGGAAAGATGCACATGATTTAATATAGCAGGGAAATATTTTGTTCTGGCTGAAAAAAAGTCTATTTTTCCCATTTGAGGCACAGTAGAGATACCTGTGGAAATCACTTTTATTTTAAAAACTTTAATTTGAGAAAAGAGGCTCAGAGGAAACTTTATAATAAGTTCTATCACTAAGGAGAAATATCTCTGCTTCCAGGAGATCCAAAGGGAAGAAGGAAAAGAAAGTTTAAACAGACATCAGAATATTATGGGATTACATAACAATAATTTGTATAGAATTTTACAGATTGAAAATGTACTTCCATGAATATTATTGTAATCTGGGCCTTTACCTTGCTTTATAGACAAGGAAACTGAGGCAAAGTAAGGAAAGGGTGTCCATCTGAAGCAATCAATAAAGCCCTTGCAGGTGGCGCTCTGAAAGCTGGTCTGGTGGAGTTGGCTAAATGTATTGGGATTTAACCTAGGAACTAGCTAAGCTCAATACTCAGAACAAGCAGCTGGTGCTTGCTTTACCTAAATTCCCTCGTCAGCAGCATGCAGAGGGTCCATCCCTGCTCATACCTTAAGGTGACAGTGTTAGTGGCCTCTTCTTTCTCCTCTTCACATCCAGCCGCTTTTGTTCCCTTATCCTAACTTGCTCAGTAATATCAACTTTCCTCCTAGTGGAGACACAATTTGTTCCATCCCCACATCCGCATTTCCAGGATCTGTTTAATCCCAATATGAGGTACCCTCCTCTCTTGAGGACCATGGTCTTCATCCATCTTTTCAGTTCTAATCAGTTGTTACATGCATAGAACAATCAAATTTTCACACAAAGCTGGGACTACAAGATAGGAGTTGTGGTGTGACGAGAAATAGGGGTCCCTTCAAATACAAGAGGACCTGGGTTTCCTGGAAGGCCAGGTACACTTTTATAAAGAAATAAGGGAGAAATAAGAGATGAGAAAGAGTGGCCATGACCAGAAGTGAGAAATAAGATCAGCTCTCTTCAACAACTCTCCCAGTCAGAGGATTGCTGAAAGCTGAGTTGGACATTGAATCTCTGTCTGCTCCATTGCATGTCAGGGATCTTATCAATCCCTTGGGCTTGGTTGCCCCGGCCCCGCTTTTATGAAATTTTACCAGTTGGAAGGGAAAACTCTTTAGCACTGCGTTTAATAGCGTTTGGTCTGCCATCAGATGACATGGGTTTAAATTTTATCTTTCCTAGTTACTGGCTTGTCACCTTGAGCTAATTATTTAAACTTCACTAAACTTTAACTTCCTCATTTAAATCATGGAAATTAAATAGTAGTTCTTTATATTCCAATAGGATTATTTTGCATATTTACTTAGATACCACTTGTAAGACATTTAGCAAATTGCCACCAAATAATATAAATCATAGCTATAAGGCTGGTTATTGCCTAAGACATCATTTCTCACACAATGTGATCAATTTCCTATATTGACAAGTCCATGGACAAGTCCAAAACTTCCACACTTATCTGGGCTACCATGACAGAAGAGCAGCAAAGAAGGTCATCAAAAGGCAATAGAGTTGTTACTGTCACCTATCCTAGAGCCCAACAGATGTCTGAGCCATACAGGCCAAGACAGCCGGGGTCCCAGGTGGGCTCTGTCTTTTTCCCTCCCCTGAGAGGCAGATGCATCCCACCACCATGAGGCAGAGGCTTTTGCTCACCCCTCCTAGTCCCCCAACATTTTCATTAAGGAGTTCTTCAATTTGGCCATCTTTGTATTCCTACATCAAGTTCTCAACTCACATGTAGATTTTGTTCTGAAAGTCTATTCACAGGAAATATGCTTTCAACCAATGTGTTTTAGTTAGGTTCCTGATATAGCCCACAAAATCCTGTCAAACTCATTGGAGAAATTACAAAAATTAGTATAGTGTCATTAAGAACTGGTTTTCCTCAAACTTTTATTTAATTATTTATTTATTTATTATTAAATCATAGCTGTGTACATTAATGTGATCATGGGGCAGCATACACTGGATTTATAAATAGTTTGACACATTTTCATCACACTGGTTAACATAGCCTTCCTGGCATTTTCTTAGTTATTGCATTAAGACATTTATATTCTACATTTACTAAGTTTCACATATACCCTTGTAAGATAAACCATAGGTGTAATTCCACCAATCACCCTCCCTCCACCCATCCTCCCGCCCTCCCCTTTCCCCATATTCTTAGGTTATAACTGGGTTATAGCTTTCATATGAAAGCCATAAATTAGTTTCATAGTAGGGCTGAGTACATTGGATACTTTTTCTTCCATTCTTAAGATACTTTACTAAGAAAAATATGTTCCAGCTCCATCCATGTAAATATGAAAGAGGTAAAGTCTCCATCTTTCTTTAAGGCTGCATAATATTCCATGGTGTACATATACCACAATTTATTAATCCATTCGTGGATCAATGGGCACTCAAGCTTCTTCCATGACTTAGCAATTGAATTGTGTTGCAATAAACATTCTGGTACAAATATCTTCATTATGATGTGATTTTTGGTCTTCTGGGTATATACCTAGTAGAGAAATTATAGGATTGAATGGCAGATCTATTTTTAGATGTCTAAGTGTTCTACAAACATCTTTCCAAAAGGAATGTATTAATTTGCATTCTGACCAGCAGTGTAGATGTGTTCCCTTTTCTCCACATCCACACCAACATCTCTGGTCTTGGGACTTTGTGATTTGGGCTAATCTTACTGGAGTTAGATGGTATCTCAAAGTTGTTTTCATTTTCATTTCTCTGATGATTAAAGATGATGAGAATTTTTTCATATGTCTGTAAGACATGTACCTGTCTGCTTCAGAGAAGTTTCTCTTCAAGTCCCTTGCCCAGCCTGTGATGGGTTCACTTATTCTTTTCTTGTTTATACGTTTGAGTTCTCTGTGGATTCTGGTTATTAAACCTTTGTCAGAGACATAACCTGCAAATATCTTCTACCATTCTGAGAGCTGTCTGCTTGCTTTATTTACTGTGTTCTTGGCTGTGCAGAAGCTTTTTAGTTTGATCAGGTCCCAGTAGTGTATTTTTGAAGCTGCTTCAATTGCCCAGGGGGTCCTCCTCATGAAATACTCGCCCAGACCAATTTCTTCAAGGGTTTTCCCTGCACTCTCTTCTAGTATTTTTATAGTTTCATGTTTTATGTTTAAATCATTAATTCAGTGAGAGTCTATCTTAGTTAATGGTGAAAGGCATGGGTCCAGTTTCAGTCTTCTACGGGTTGCCAGCCAGTTCACCCAGCACCATTCATTAAATAGGCAATCTTTTCCCACTGAATGTTTTTAATTGGCTTGTCAAAGATCAAGTAACAGTAAGTAGCTGGACTCATCTCTTGGTTCTCTATTCTGTTCCACACATCTACCTCTCTGTTTTTGTGCCAGTACCATGCTGTTTTGATCACTATCAATTTATAGTATAGTGTGAGGTCAGGTAGCGTGATTCCTCCTGCTTTGTTTTTATTTCTGAGTAATGTCTTAGCTATTCGAGGTTTTATCTGATTTCATGTAAAACAAAGTATTATTTTTTCAAGATTTTAAAGTATGACAGTGGAGCTTTAATAGAGATTGCATTAAAATTGTATATTACATTTGGTAGTATGGATATTTTAACAATGTTGATTCTTCCCAGCCATGAGCATGGTATGTTTTTCCATTTGTTAACATTTACAACTATTTGTTTTCTTAGAGTTTCATAGTTCTCTTTATAGAGATCTTTCACGTCCTTTGTTAGATAAACTCCCAAATATTTCATCTTCTTTGACACTACTGTGAACAGAATAGTGTCCTTAACTGCTTTTTCAGCTTGACTATTGTTGGTATATACAAAGGCTACCCATTTATAAATGTTGATTTTGTAACCTGAGATGCTGCTGTATTCCTTGATCACTTCTAAGAGTTTTGTAGTAGAATTCCTGGTGTTTTCCAGACATACAATCATATCATTTGCAAAGAGCAAAAGTTTGATGTCTTCTGACCCTATATGGTTACCCTTGATTGCCTTTTCTTCCCTAATTGTGATGGCTAAAACTTCCATTACAATGTTAAAGAGCAGTGGAGACAATGGGCAGCCTTGTCTGGTTCCTGATCTGAGTAGAAATGATTTCAAATTGATTCCATTCAATACAGTATTGGCTGTGGGTTTGCTGTCGATGCCCTCTATCAGTTTAAGAAATGTCCCTTCTATACAAATTTTTTTAAGTGTTCTGATCATGAAGTGATGCTGGATATTAACAAAAGCTTTTTCTGCATCAATTGAGAGAAACATATGGTCTTTGTTTTTTAATTTGTTTATGTGCTGAATTATCCTTATAGATTTACATATATTGAACCAGCCTTAAGACCCAGGGATAAAACCAACTTGATCATGATGTATAATTTGTTTGATGTGTTGTGGGATTCTGTTTGTTAGGATCTTGTTGAATATTTTTGCATCTATATTCATTAGTGATATTGGTCCATAATTTTCTTTTCTAGTTTGGTCTTTTCCTGGTTTGGGGATCAGGGTGATGTTTGCTTCATAGAATGTGTTGGGTAGTCTTCCTTCTTTTTCTACATTTTGGAACAGGTTGAGTAATATAGATACTAGTTCCTCTTTAAAGGTTTGGTAGACTTCTGACATGAAGCAATCTGATCCCGGGCTTTTCTTTTTAGGGAGATTTCATATGGTTGATGCTATTTCAGAACTTGATATTGGCCTATTCAACATTTCCACTTGATTCTGGCTAAGTCTTGGAAGGTGATGTGCTTCCAAGTATTGGTCAATTTCCTTCAGATTTTCATATTTCTGAGAATAAAGTTTCTTGTAATGTTCATTAAGGATTTTTTTTAATTTCTGAGGAGGCTGTTGTTATTTCGCCTTTGTTGTTTCTGATTGATGACATTAGAGATTTTATTCTTTTTTTTTTTCAGATTAGGTTAGCCAGAAGTTTATGTATTTTATTGACCTTTTCAAAAAAACAACTTTTTGATTTATTGATCTGTTGTATAATTCTTTTGTTTTCAATTTCATTGAATTCTGTTCTAATTTTTGTTATTTTTTTTCTTCTACTGGGTTTGGGGTAGGAATGTTCTTCCTTTTCCAGTTGCTTGAGATGTCCCATTAAGTTGTTCACTTCCTCTCTTTCCATTCTCTTGAGGAAGGCTTGCAGTGCTATAAATTTCCCTCTTAGGACTTCCTTTGTGGTATCCCAGAGGTTCTGATAATTTGCATCTTCAGTGTCATTTTGTTCCAGATATTTGGCAATTTCCTTCTTAATCTCATCTCTGATCCAGCTATCATTCAACATAAGAGTATTTAACTTCCATGTTTTTGTATGAGTATGCAGATTCCTGTTGTTACTGAGTTCAACTTTCATTCCATGGTGGTCCAAGAAGATGCAAGGAATAATTTCTATTCCTTTAAATTTACTGAGGTTAGACTTGCGACCTAAGATGTGATCGATTTTGGAGTATGTTTAATGAGCTGATGAGAAGTATGTGTATTCAGTTTTGTTGGGATAAAATGTTCTGTAGATGTCTGCTAAATCCAAATGTTTAATGGTTAGGTTTAAATCTAAAATTTTTTTGCTCAGCTTCTTATTGGGGGATCTGTCCAACACTGCCAAAGGAGTGTTGAAATCTCCGACTATTATGGCGCTGGAGGAAATCAAGTTGCTCATGTTAGAATTTCTCTTGTAAATTGAGGCGCATTCTGGTTGGGTGTATAAATATTCATAATGAATTCTCATCATATTGAGCATTACCCTTAACAAATATGAAGTGACCATTCTTATCTTCCTTACATTTGTTGGTTTAAAGCCTATTGTGTCTGCAAATAGAATTTGCAACACCTGCTTTTTTCTGATTACCATTTGTCTGAAATATGGATGACCATCCTTTCACCCTAAGTCTATATTTATCTTTTAAGGTAAGATGTGACTCTTGTATGCAGCAAGTATCTGGCCTGAGTTTTTGTATCCAGTCAGCTAACTTGTGCCTCTTTAGAGGACAGTAAGCTGTTCACATTAATGGAGAATATTGATAAGTCTGGTAACATTTGGGCTATCGAGTTTTTTCAAAGTCCAGTGGACATTTTTAATCTTTTCACCACTGTGGAAGTTGGAGTTTGATCAAAAGTTTCTGAGTGAGTTTACTTTTGTGGTAGAGGATTGGGCTGGTCATTGTGGAGGATAGGTCTGAGAATATCCTGCAGAGCTGGTTTGGTTATGGCAAATTTCTACAACATATGAATGTCATTAAAGTATTTAATTTATCCATCATAAATGAAACTCAGTTTAGCTGGATACAGGATCCAGGGTTGAAAGTTATTTTGCTATAGGAGATAAAAGTCAATGACCAGGCTCTTCTGGCTTGAAAAGTTTCAGCGGAGAGATCTGCAGTCAGTCTAATATTCTTCCCTTTGTAGGTAATGACTTTCTTTCATCTGGCTGCTTTGAGAATTTTCTCCTTCATATTAACTTTAGTGAAGTTAATTATGATAACCTGGGAGATGTCTTATTGGGGTTGAGTTGTGCTGCAGTTCTGAAACTGTCTGCTATCTGAATTTCAGAATTTCTAGGCATATCTGGAAAGTTCTCTTTCATAATTTCATGCAGAAGGGCCTCTGTGCCCAGTGAGGCCACTTCATCAGTTTCAGGGATTCCAATGAGTCGGATATTAGCCTACTTCAAATTATCCCAGAGCTCTCTGAGAGAATGATCCATTTTTGCTCTCCATTTCTCCTCCTCTTTTGAGAGTTTGGGAGGGTTCAAAGGCTTTGTCTTCAATGTCAGAAATCCTTTTTTCTGCTTGCTCCACTCTGTTACTGAGGAATTCTACTGTATTTTTCAGATCTTTGAGGGCTGCAAATTCTTGCTTGGTGGTTTTGTATTTAAATTCATTAAATTCTTGAGACAACTTTCATTTATAGTTCTGAGTTTTGAATTTCTCTTCAAATTTCTAATTCCAAACTTTCCTCCATTCTATTAATCTTGTTCGCAATCCGAATTCTGAATTTGATTTCTGACATCTCGGCCAGCTGTTTATGAATGGGATCTTCAGTTATATCTGCCATATCTTTCCTTGGGGGGGTTGATCTATTCTGGTTATTCATGTTACCAGAGTTTTTCTGCTGATTCTGCCCCATGATTATTTTACATTGTTTGACTTTTCCCCTGGAGCTTTGTTGTGAACCTGTACAGTGCTACGGCCTGAGAAACTGGGGACCTGCTTGGTGTGGTTGGGCTAAGTAGTTCTGTCTTGTTTTTAGCTGGTCTCTGTCCAACCCTAGTGAAATGTTACTCTGGGTTGAAGTCTCAGCTGTGGAGAAATACCAGCAATTAAGTCACACACACACACCCCATCCCCACCCCCACACACAGGCAACAATTGGAAAAGGAAAATCAAACCTTCCTACAACACACCCAGAGCACCACTTGAATAGTCCTCAGGAGAGTGGCTAAGGTCAAATGGTACACATCAATAGTCTCAGTCATCACCTGTCTCACGTGGGAGAGCTTAAAAGGTCTCTGGCAACTGGATTGTAGGGTTCTGTTCACAACTCAAACATGACTTGTTCCTGTGCTCCATGAAGTCAGGAGGACCCACCCAGAAAATAGATTAGTCTGGGAAGTTTGATGTCTCCTTCCCTACCTTGCACCTCTGTCACACCCAGTCACTGATAGCCCCATAGGGCTGTGACCCAGTTGCCTCCAGTGAGCAGATACTCCAGGGGTTTGCACCTGCCTGAATCACAAGGAAATCTATATCTGCTCAGCCAGGCCACTGGTCTCTGTCTCTATCCAACAGGCAGAGGTGAGGCCTGACAACCTCGGGTGCTTGATGAAGGCTGGGGGTGTTCACTCAGTTCTAGCCCCGACCCTGATTGATGTTACTGATAGAACAGAACAACTTTGTGGGAATTTGTTTCTGTTCCTGCTGAATTCCCCTGCAAAAGAGAAACTGTTTTGAGTTCCCAGAACCTATGCCTCAGGCCCTGTCTTTACTCCTTCAAGTTTGTATTTGCAGCATGATTAGCTGTCAGCTCTAGCCTCCTGCCTACCTTTGTCTAGAGGCTGACAATTCGCTGTGGAACGGTTGTTTTTTTGGCTCAGTAAAGCGGTCCTCTGGGTCAGCCCCACCCTGGGAATTTCCAGCTCTGCGCATGCGTTTTCTAGTCCCCGCACTCCACTCAGGCCGGTACCGCCTCAGACAAACCCCTTACTCACAGGGCCTGCGTTTCAGTCCCAGATCTGTTCCACAGTGTTGCCATCTGAGAAGTTGCCCGGCCTCCTCTGGTTGCCCAGGGAGACAGGGTATGTGGCTTCAGAATATCCAGGGTGAGCCCTATTGTTGCTAAACGATGGCTGCTGCTCTGTGCCTTGGGGCACGGCCGCTCTGGTGTGGTTCCCTCTCAGCCGACTGTCCTCTTCTCACTCCAGTGCCCCAGAGTCAGCACTGACCAGCTGCAGTTTACGCCCTGTTCACACCCCTCGAAAAATCACCGAAGTATCTGGACTCCTGGGGGACAGGCCTCCAGACCCCAGAGTGAGAATGGAAGAGGTGCTGGAGGCTCATAATTGCAGCTAGAGAATATATACAGTTTTATACAGTTTTATGCCTGGCAGGAGAATACTGTGGCACCCTAGTAGGGGAGGTAGGTCCAATTTTTAGAGTGTCTCTCCCGTGGAATGTGGTTGGAGGACCTTTGAACTCTGCTCGTTCATTTGTGGGGCACTCCGAGCTGTTCTTATGTGGGAGGGGACTCCCGTCCACTTGGTGATGGATTTTGTACCTTTTGTTTGTATCCTTGGGGTCGCAGCTCATCTCAGAGCGGTTGATGTGCATTCTTCAACCTTCTCTCTTGGTGAAGCTCTAACCCACCAGGTTACTTGCTAAATTTCTGTCCTTTAACTCTCCTTCTGGATTGGAGCCTCTGTGGAAAGCTGGCTTCAGTTAGCCATCTTGTCTTCACCTCTGAAAATAGTTTCTTTGGAGTTGAAGCTTGTCTCATCAGGGAAGACGAGCAATTATCTATCTCATCTCTCATCTCAGCTCCCCTCTTCCAGCTTTGGTGGGTTCTTTCTGGTCATTGTCTCTCCTTCCAGACTGGGGCTTATATTGAGAGCTGGCTCCAATCAGCCATCATCCCCCATTACCCCTTGTTCTTGTTGAATGTGAAAATTGGAGTTAGGGAAAATATCCAACCCGAGGATTTAGCAAAACACCAAACTCATTGAGACCAAATGAGCAAATAGACAGATAAAAAGGCTACCAGACACAGAAGCCCACAGATGCACAAACAATCAGAAACACGTAGACATACAGGCAACAACAAAAAAACCCAACTACTGTAAAAATAATGATAATCATAAAATAATGTAAAAAAACAAACAAAACAAACAAAAAAAAACCCTCTAAAAATCTGATGTAAGCACTCTTAGAACCCATAAAAATGGAAAAAAGAGGAAGAGAGAAGCAGAAAGGAGAAAAAAAAGTGGTGTTCATAAAAAAGTTAAAAAAGAAGAAAGAAAAAAATAAAAATAAAAATAAATTTATATAAAAAAAGTAAAAAAATTAACAATAGTTTCTCCAAGAAAATGATGAGGAAAAGAAAGAAAAAGGCACCAACCACAAAAATATTATTCTTGTATATATTTAGAAATATACATCTATATGTATGACATAGGGATCAACTTTCACAAGAGTATATTTATAGTACAATGTACTTTCTGGACACCAGGTTGCACTGTGAAAGGTTCCCTGGCTTATACCTGGTTCACAGTTAACACTGTTACCATGGTAACTACCTACCTGGCCAATCGCCATTTTGGAGTTTCTGTAAAAGTTTATTACCTAATTATTGTCCAACCTCAGCTTCTCTGTTCCAGACAGCACTCCTATCCACTCGGTGCCGGAGTTCCTGCTTCACAAATCTTTCAACTCTGCACCCATGTTCTGTAAACTGGCAACTGCAATCAGCTGTGGGGGAGGGTTCTGGCTGCCACTGGCTTTAGCTGCTGCCGGCTCCCATGGCTGCAGCTCACTGAGATCTTATCCTCAGTTTTTGTGGCTCGGAGTCCCACTTTTGAATCTGGACTTTTGAGTTCAGCCACCCACCAGTTCACTGCACAGCCTGAACTGCCAGCCAACACCAATATTCCCCCCCAGCAATGGTCCAATCGATTTAATCACTCCTGTTGTTCTGGCGGAAGGTGTCCACCTTTTTGGACAATTCAAAATGTCTATTTCCTGGGTGGGATCCCTT
The DNA here is from genome assembly GCA_963574355.1 of Loris lydekkerianus. Taxonomy (NCBI): domain Eukaryota; kingdom Metazoa; phylum Chordata; class Mammalia; order Primates; family Lorisidae; genus Loris; species Loris lydekkerianus. The sequence continues at coordinate 16,361 of CAUYPK010011525.1, read as the reverse complement.
CCCTTTAATTTTCCATTAGGTTGCTTAGCCCTTGTGGCTCTGAGTGGGACCCCTTTCAGGTTGCTAAACTCAGCACAGGAATAAATTTCCTTCAATTGGGTTTTGCCAGGAATTGCAAGCTGCTGTCCTCTGTGAGGGAGGGGCCTGCCAGCCAGCATGGCCAAGCAGGGAAAATCTCTACAACCGAGTCCTTGGTTTTAAATTACACCTCATATACAGCAATCTGCCAATTCGCTGTGCATCTCCAGCTGTCTGTCCACACCAATAATCCACGCAGGGAAAAAGTCCAGACCCCCCTTCCTCTCAACTGATGACTTGAGAGAGGTGGGCTACACGTCTGTCCCATCCGCCATCATGCTCTGCCTCCCCTCAAACTTTTTTTTAAGTGGTGATCCTCTTTCTGTTATGTTATGAAAAAATGCAAACTAGAAAACACAGAAAACAAAGCAATTCTGACACAATTGGGAAGGAGGAGTTTGCCTTTCTGCACCCTAATGCACCTTCTAAGAAGCTGAGGTGCTCCTACAGAGGGCAAGTTTAAAATCATTATGGTATTTACAGCCAGGTAGATCTGGATCGCAAGAGTCTCTCTGAAGCTTAACCTGCTACATAGCATCACAAAAATTGCTTCATTCTCTGAACAATAGTCTCTTTTCTTTCTTTATAATCTATCACACATGCCTGCAGAATTAAAAATGCTCAGCACAAGATCTATCATTTACTAGGTTTAAGAAAATTCCCTTTTTTTCAAACAACTAATTGTCATATTATTGGGTGCCACCTCTGAGAAGACAGAAGGGTAAATTCAGGACCTAAGGAAGAGAAAAATGGACTTATAGGGAGATATACCCTGGATATCCTTTTTCTGGGAAGGAAGAAAGATGGGTTTTTATCTCATAGAGAAAGTGATCATTGTTCTTAGTTTCCTGTCTACTATCCTTCCCTAAAACTTTCAGTGGTTCTACTTTTTCTCAGCTGTGTTCTAAAATAAGAAAAAGATGATCATCTATATTGGACAGAGTATTACAATAATAGCAGCACTCCACTTCTCCTGCTGAGGTCTGCATAGGGAGGTGCCATTTGTCAAAGACCACCAAGGAAAAATTAACGCAACAAGGCAAAATTAGGGACTGCAAGGTCTGTCTGTTCATCCTCCACCACCTCCTTTATGTCCAAACACACAGGCCTTGGAGACTTTTTGTGTGGCTCACCTTCAGGTATATGGATTTTGCTTTGATTAAGGAAGATGAAAATTCTTTTGCCATGGGCAATCAACATGATCTCTTCTTCAAAAACTACCTAAGCGTTATCCATTTAAGAGGCAATTGAATAAGTGAGATAAAAAAAAATGGTGTATGGTGAGTATATTCCACATTAAGCTACACTCTTGAATGGAAGCTCACTACAGAGCCCCCTCTGCCCACATCTTCTGCTTCCTGTGTGCAGACTTCCTCCTGGGCTCTACCTCTAGGGCTTGGGCATTGTGTCAACTCACTATTATTTCCATATTTCAACTCAGCTACTCCAAGCCCAGGGAAACAAGGATAAGAAGAAAAGCAAAGGCAGAATTTAAAATGGTCATGCAAGAAAAACTATAGAGACCAGTTTCAAAACACAAAGATTTTTATTTGCGAATAACATGTGAGAATACAATTTGGGACACATGCACAAAGGGAGGTGGTCTTGAGTATGTCAAGAGTTTAGGATTTTATTGGAGAAAATGGAGTTTAGGAAAATTGTTTTGAAAGGAAGTTCATTGGCGCTCCTAACAGCTTCCAGGAGATGGCAAGTTTTCATTGGAGAGTGTCAGTAGTTGCCAGGTAAGACTGGTAATCTTGCAGTTATGATTGGGCCCTTGCAGATCGTATTGGGTTTGTAAGGGAGTGTGTTAGGCCAGTGTTCTTATATAAGCATCTAGCTGTCCTGTGTGACTCATATAGTAAGCTGCATTTTGGAAAGATGTCTTGTAGTAGGTCCTGTTATCAGGCAAACCACGGGGACCCTCTCTTCACAGCCTTTCCTATCTTGGATTTACCATGGTTTAAAACAAGTAATTCCATTTTGAATCTTATAACTTTCATGAGGAATGCTCTTTAATCTGTTCCATGCAAACTCATTAACACATTGGCAACCTCAACACATTTGTTTATTGTTGGTCTTTTTTTATTATTACTAAAAAGGGAAGGTTTTGGGTTTGTTTTTTTGTTTTTTTTTTTTGAGAGAGAGCTCTCAGGAATGCAGAGATATCTTTTTGGTGTGTTAATTATAAGGTCAAGTTCTTCTTTAAAGGTTTGGTAGAATTCAGACGTGAAGCCATCAGGTCCTGGGCTTTTCTATTTAGGGAGATTTTGTATAGTTGATGCTACTTCAGAACTTGATATAGGCCTGTTCAACACAGGCAAAAGTAGAAAATTGTAACTTGGGGAAAGCACAGGGCAGGAATCAGGAAAGCTAGGCTGAGCCTATCACTGTCCTAACCTTCAGCATGACCTGGGACAAGTCCCTTGACTTCCCTGAGCTTTAGTTTCTTTGCAAATGGTCTCTATCCCTTCTCTCGATGGAGGATGCCATGGGAATGGAAATGAGATAATAAAGATAATACATTGAAACCTACAAAGGGTTATGCACACAGGAGGGTTTGTTGCTAACGAAAGTATTGCTATTAAAAACTGAAAACTGTTTACTAACAATGGTGAAAAATATGCACTGTTATGCCTATTTGAAAAAATGTAAACAACAATTGAAGACGACACATCTTCACTCAGTGTCCTTTGAGTTCCAGAGAGCCACTAGCTATAGACTGTAGAATGTGCCACTCCAGTGTTCATCCCACAACTACAGGGTGTGAGACACTCAGCCAGTGACGGAGCCAAAACTCAGGCAAGTGGACAGTGAAACAGAATAAGGTGAGGACGAGGGCAGAGGGAGGGAGAATTCCCCTGGAAGCCCAGAGAAGTGAGAGGTGGGTGGGTGGGAGGGCTGTGGGATTAAACTGGGCTCCTTTGTTTATCTCCCATATCCATAGGGTCTCCAAGACCATGTCCCTTGGGAGCTGTCTGGGAGGACTGCAGCAGGGTGCTGCATAGGGAGGCCTCTGGCCTGGAGCCAAGAGCATGACGGGGGCCATAAGGCTTGGCTTGCTGGTCTACCTCCAGCTGTTCTAGCATAGTCCTTAAGGGAGTCACTCGGGCCAGGTGTGGAGTGTGTTGTACCTGTTCACCCATCACCCATCCGTCCATTCACTTTTTCACTCTCCAGTTGCCACTGTCCTACACATCTATCTGGCTTTTCAACACACAGACCTCAGCAGAGCCTAAGTCTCTTTCATTCCTTCCACAGCTGCTTATTGACCAGGCCTACTCAACAACCTCTTCAAATGCCAGCCTGAGGCCAAGTCACCATTACAAGGAGGTCCTTTCCTCTTCTCAGGTCACTGGAGAAAATGTAACTCATATTGCTTGTAAATATCCTGATTCAGTCAATAAATACATCTTTCATGTTGCCTAGCCTTTACGCACATAATACAAAACCCAGGTTCCTTTAACTTTTAGGGCTAGAGAAGTTAGAAAGGCTACCTCCCACTTTACAGATGAGAAAACTGAAGCTTAGAGAGCAGAGGGAGAACTACACAGTGTCTTACGATAGGTTACCAAGATCTGGTCTTTAACTTCACATTGTAATGTGTCCTAATATTATGCTCTAGAATAGGCCACAGGGGCTTGGACGAAATCTTTTTTGGCCTCATTTTTCTTACCTATAAAAAGAAAAGTTTGATACTGGTTTCTAAGCAAAATTCCAGCCCTATTTTCTGGATCTCTATACAAAGCATCGCCTAGCATGCAGTCATTATAGTTTCAGGGAACTTGCCCTGCTTTTTGTCTAGAACAGAACAAATCTGTCAGTGCATTCTGCTTCACTGCAGGACACTTGTCCCATGCCATTATTAGCCCATTTGGAACCTTGGGCTGGCCGGCCTGGGGGCCCTGGGTCAGGGGGAAGAAGTGGTCTTCTCCAGCCTACAGCCTCCAAGGCCCTCTGTAGGGACATGGCATGTCTGAGTGTGGCCCCAGGCATCAGGGAAGTGGGTGGAATTAGCCTCTCTGTGATCCCAGCTCCTAAAAGCACAAGTGCCGTGCTCAGAGCACATAGGCAGGATGGTGGTGGGCTTGAAGCTTCCTGACACTCCCCTGGTCACTGACCAGCCATTCATTTAGCCAGCAAACTTTCAGCCACTGGACCCTGTGCGAGTGGCTTTAAGAGACCCAGAGAAATTCAGCCAAATAAACCAACGGTGGCCACACATCGAGGGCAGCACAGCACTCATGTTGCATCTCCAGTGCCCACACTTCGTACGCGCTCAATGCATGATTTTTAGTTGGATGGCTCATTTGTTGGGAGCTCCTTCCTGGCTTGACATAGTGGGCAAAATAACATCCCCTTTCTAAACCTCACTTTTCTCATGTCTAAAAGGAGAAAACTAGTATCATTGACCTGAAATGACTCCTGGAGGACTGACAAGAAAACTCCATGGAAGTCGTACTTTATAGACGTCGAAGCCCTGAGAAGAACACTGGCTCTTGTTGCTACCGTGTGGAGTGAGAGAAATGCAAAGGCTTCTGGGAGAGCCTGGAGCTAGAGGTGAGTCCCAGGGCTGAACCTTGCAAGGAATGCTAGAAGAAATATGGTGTTTAGAACCTAAAGCCTTTTGTAGTCCACTACAAAAGACCTGGTTATTCATTTGCTTGTTTCCTTTTTGATAGGAAAAAGTAGTGGCCAAATGAAAGATACCATGACTTTTAACACTCTGAATAAGAATTTGGGTGAAAAGTGAGCTTCCCTCTTGTGGCTTTGGTGCGGACGGTGCTGGGCCAAACAGCCAGGGGCAGCTCGCATCCTCTGAGTCTTTACCATGTGCAGAGCACTTAACATGCCTTATCCCATTTAATTAGTAATTTAAGGGAGATTCAAAACTGCTGGCCTGTAGGTATTTGGGTTCTGGAATCCAGGGATCTGGGAGGGCTCAGGTCAAAGGTCTTCCCATTATTAAAGTGTCCAGAATGACAGAAAGATCCAACGCCCGCCGCCTGACCTCCACCCCCACCTCCGCCCCACCTCCCCCGGCCCGCTGCAGCCTTACTCAAATAAACAGTCTTGGGTCCCAAAAGGTGTTCCTGTGAAGCTGGACCACAAATCCTAATTGCGGTTTAATGAGGCCTGGGTTGGTTCTCTACTGAGCTGTTTACTGAAGCAATTTTGCTTTACTCCTTCTGGCAGAGATCGCAGCCACTAGCTACCCTGTTCAGGATAAATGTCACTGTGGGCACAGGAGGAGGTTTGACTCGTTCCCCCTCTCCCGTGTCACCCAGAGCTGCCCCACAACTACCATGCTCAGACTCTGAGAGGAGGAAGCTACGGATGTTTAAGGACCCCACTCTCCAGTGGGAGGCAATGAAAGAAGGGACAACACTCTGACTGAAGGCACTACAGGGACCCTGGCGGTGCCGGGGGAGATCCAGCTTTGTTAGGGTCCCAGAACTCTTTCCAGAGCAAGTGTCACATGCTGGCTGTTGAGAAGCTGACTTTATACTGGAACCCCTGAGTGCTGTTCGCTCCCCAACAGGCCGCAACCTCTAGGGGCTGGGGGGATTGCAAAGGGCCTCTCTGGACTCTGCTTAATCACCTCTGTGCAAGCTACGTGTTTTCAGTGACTTGCTGAGATGGCTCCCTCTGCACATGGGAAGTGGCCCGGCTGCGGAGAGGACGCAGCACCCATGCTTTTCACTCGAGTCCCAGGCCTCCGAGAGGACTAGGAGAGAAGAAAGAGAATGGAGATAGCATTTACTGAACACGTGGAAGCAAATGGCAGCTCCTTTAATATCTTGACTGATTAATTATTATTCCCAACATCTAGAGGAGGAAGCCGAGGCTTAGAGAGGCAGTGATTTGTCCAAACCACTCAGTGATGGAGCCAGAATATAGCCCCAGTTATCTGTTCCCTCACCAGTTACTTACCAAGTGTTAACTAAAAGCCAGGTGTGTTTCTAGGTGTGAGGATGTCCCCGAGAGTAATCAAAGACCTGGTCTCATGGCGCTGAGATTCAGGCAGTGCACACGTGGGTACACACATGGTGCATTGGTAAGGCCTGTGTGTCTTCCACAATGCATGACGTCCATTCCACCATGAGCATCTGGCCCCCACTGATCCCTCCCCATCCTGCTTATTTCAGGGGCCCAAAATCAGATTTAACAATGCACTGCCTCTCCACACGCCCTTCATAAACCCTAAAGGCTCCTTTGGGGCTTTGCGCCATCCCCACAAAGGCCGTCATGGCATCAAAGAAGAACTGTTTTCAGCCTGATGCCTGCCGCACAGCTGTCCTCAGCAGGCCTGGAATCTTCCCCCAAAACAAGTCGGCCCCTGGAGTTCTCCTGTCCTTCCTGGAGGTACCTTCTGAAGTTCCTGGCGAGGAAGTTCTGGTTCAGATAAAGGTTACCCAAATAGCTCCAGCCTCCCAAAATGTGGTGGGAGATTTACAGGAAGCAGGGAGGGGTGGCACTTCCAGGAGCCATAAATCTCTCCTGCCCGAGGCTGGGGAAGAGAATGGGCGGCAAACACTAAATCAATTTCATTGGCATGCTGCGTGGTTTCTGCACTTGGAGGCTGAGCCTGGAATGGAAAGGAAGTAGTTGTCAAACACCAGGAATGATGAGGACAGACGCTGGGATCATAGCTTTGAATTTCCTGCGGACCAGAGAGTTTGCCTGGTCTTGGCCTTTTCTTTGGGGTCTGGCCACAAAATACCCCTGTCCTAAGGAGTAAGAAGCCAAAGCTCAATGGCCTTGATGCCAGGCAGCCCTCGACTTCTCTGGGGTCTCAAGGTGTTTTCACAAAGCCCCCTCCTCCTGGGGCTTTGCACGGCTGGCCCTGCCTCATCAGTTCCTTCTTCTCAGAGAGGACTTCCTGGGTTGGTTTGTCTGGGACAGTGATTTTCAATTGGGTGTGCCGCAGTACACTGGTGTGCCGAGAGAGGATCTTGGGTGTGCTGTGAAAATTTTGAAAGATCACTAATTAAAATTATTTTTGAAAGAAGTTCAAAGCATAGTAAGTATATTCTTTTTTTTTTTTTTTTTTACTTTTATTTATTTATTTATTTATTTAATTTTGATCAACATAACTTAAGTGTACCGTGGCAGTTTAACTATAGGTTCAAATATGCCATGATATTAAAAAGAAAAAAAAAAAAAAAAAAGGTTGAAAAACACTGGTCTAGAGGCAGCCCTTAAGCCCCCTGCTCACTCCATGTCTGCTTAGCTCCTTCATCACGTCTGAAAGAATCTTGTTTATTTAATCACTTGTTGACTGCCCGTATATCCCACTATGTCAGCTCAATGAAGTCTCACTTGTCCACCACCATGGGCCTGGTACCCAGCACAGGACTGAGTTTTACATAGTAGGCACCCCCCTATATCTTTACTAAATCAGTGAATCAGTGAATAAATTACTCAGAGGCATCCACCCAAATCTCCAGCTTCCTTTGTGGGCAGCAGAGGTGGAAGCTGGAGTGAGGAGCTGAATGTGTTTCTATGTATCCCAAACACTCAGAATGTGACAGAAGAACCTGCTGGTGGCTCTAGTACAGATGTTCGCGTGTTTACCTTATTCTGCACAAAGGTCTCCTGGAAGTAGAGTTACCTTTCCAAGAGGGACCTGAATCCCTGAGGCTGGGGGCTTGGCCAGCTCAGCCAAGGGGCTGACCTCTAGCCCTCCTCTCCTTCTTCCTTTCCTGCTATCTTCCCTAAAGGGGTCTTTTCAGCTCCTAAGGAGAAGTGGGACCTATCTCTGGTATCCCCCCTGCCCACACTGCAGTCCTGCCCTCCTTCCCTCTCTGGTAGAGAGTGAGCAAAGGTCTCTGTCCTTAGGCAGAAGGTCACTGGACCCAAATTTGTCATTATTCAGAGGGGCAGAGAAGCCTCTGAGACTCAGAGAAACAAAGGACTTTTTCAAGGCCATACAGCCAATGTGAGGCAGTGATAGAACCAGGCCCAGGTATCTTGACTCCCAGGCAAGCTGAGCTCCTCTGAGGACCACATCATCAAACTTCCCATTCCTAGAATCATGCTGGGATAGGGGTACGGGGGTGACTCCCCTGCCTGGTCAGGACAGCCCAGGCTTAAGGTTGTGATGCAGAAAAGAAACAACAGGGTACAGGTTGAAACGATGTGGTCTTCCTGCTGCATGGCCTTGGGCAGGTGCTCCAGTCTCTGAGCCCCCCTTGTCATGTGGCCTTGACCCTGTGGAGGAGTAAGAATACAACCAAGGTCTGCAAGCCTCTGACACACAGGGCTGGGTCAAGGTTAGGGGTTTTCTCTCCTGCTCCCTTTTTCTTTCACATGGTTTTTTTTTGTGACTTCTTTCATTCCTAAAGCCCCTATGCCCCTCCCCTCACACACATATCCCCATATGCCATCAGGTCCGAGTCCCCAAATGTCTACCTCATCTCCTATTTTAGGGATGTCCTCTCTTGCTATCCGACTCTATTTAATTTTTTTTTTTACTTCAAGTTACCTCATCTTGATGGCTTTCTAGGATTTTCAGACCCCTTGAAATTGTCTTTGATGGGAAAAAATATCACCTGGCACGTGCAGCCTTTGTTCCTAGTTGCAATTTGACACATTCATCCATTTGACCAGCATGGGGCCCCAACTATGTGGCAGGCACAGTCATCGTCCCCAGGAAGATGAGGACAAACCAAACACAGCCCTTCCTCCCCAGGAGCTCCCAGTCTAGTGAGAGAGAAAGATACATGGGCAGTTGTGTGACATAGAGAGAGGTTTCAAGACCAGTTGGCCAGGTCCCTGCCGGTAGCTCTCACACATATGCCCTGAAGTGTCGGAGTCCGCATGCGATGGACGTTTACTCCTCAGTCGTGTAGCAGGCCCATGTGCACGTGGTGGGTGGAGGCTGGGTGGGGTGACTGTCACTGCTGGGGCATCAGGGAAAACTGCCCCAGTAGGGCAGGAGGGACAGTGCTCGAGGGCAGACTTCCTCACCTTTAACCCAGGCAAAGCCAATGACAGCCTTTTCTTAGAGTGGACATATACAATGTTCAAAGACAATGACAAGAGACACCGGTTGGGGGATCTCTGCTTGGCTGGCTTTCCCCCTTTGCAGTCAGTGACCAGCACTCTGGAGATGAAGTCACATTTAGGAAATACCCCACCTCCACTTTCTGCCTTTCCAGGGTGGTCACACAGGATCTGAAGGACAGGGCATTAAGGAAGATGTGCTTGGCTCAAAGCTGTGACATTTGTGCAAGGAGCAAGAGTGGAAGAGGCAAGAGGAGGTGTCCCTGTAGGTGGTGACCCTCCCCTCTGAGTGAAAAGGTGACTTGAAATGAGAAGGGGCAGCCAGTAAGGTGGATTGAGGACGTTTGAAAATGGAAAAACCTCTGACAGCATCTAGCTAAGAACCCAGAGACCCTGAGGCTAAATGAGACTTGATGGTCCCCTGGACCACCCTCACCAGAATCCACAGCATCTTTCATGATAGCTGCCCACTCTCAGCTGGGCTCATCTCACTGGGCAGACTGGATGCATCAGAGAGCTTGCAGAGAGAGATTCCCTCTGAGTCCACTAAAATCAGCTCCTGGACCCTCAATTCTGTCATCCTACTTCTTAGACCCACAGTTCGTCTTTGTCCCTTGGTTTAGAGTTGAGGAAACAGAAGGAAGAAGTGATGTTCCCAAGTTACTCAGTAACTCGCAGCGGATCTGGGAGTAGAAGCCAGTTCTCCTCCAAGCCAGGATCGGGTTCTTCCCCCTTCATTGTATCAAATCTATTTACAAAAGAGAAAAACCAAAGGAGCTGTGTTTCTTCCAACTTGGTTTCGAATCTCGGAGGTTTTCCTGGTGAGACAGAAGGCCCGTGGGAGGCTGGAGAAGGGGCTCTGCTTCTCCAGGGGACCGGAGGTGTCAGGGAAATGGGACGTGAGGAAATGCATTTGCACAGAACGACATGGGGGAAAGGGAGCAATGTTCAAACCTTCAAGCAATTAAGAAAAAGCATCTCAGGAAATAAAAAATGACCCTTGCAGGAATGTTCTTTCAGAGAGCGAACAAGAAGCCCACACATCTATTATATAAAGTAAATAGTCTGGTTACCTGATTTTCTCCACAATTGACGGAGATAGCAACATCTCTGGCATTCATTAACAGATCTTGAAAACTAGTTTTAACACTTGCCACACACACACACACACACACACACGCACACACACACACACACACACAAAAAGAAAGATAAATCTTCCTGAAAGGAATTTATTTCAATGTACCACAAACAAGTCTGCACAGATAACAGTTTCCTTGGAAAATGGTAAGTCTCCCTCAGTAATGTTTATGTCTGCCCCACTGCACCACACAGGACCAATCCACTGCCCTCCCCAGGTAACGTGACTGCCAAGGCTTTTGACCCACGATGCTCGGAGACCTGTTGCTCCAAGACAGTGTGCTTGGTACCCAGAACCTGAGCAGGGACTAAAGGGCAGGGCAAAGGGGATGGCACACTCTGGGCAGGTCTCCAGTCTGAACCTCCGTTTCCTTCTCCACGGAGCTTGTCAAGTCTGGTAGTTGCTTCATAAAATTGTGCAGTGACCACATGGCACTGACCATGTTTCCTGTGGCCAATGTGGAGGGCGCCCCCTGGACTTGTGCAGTGGCCCTGCACCCAGTGCCCAGTTCTCCAGAGGGTTAGAGCTTGGTGCTTCTGTAGTGAGTGGTTCCAATGTCGTGTGCACACAGAACATGAGTCGTCAACCCCCCACGGGAGCCTGGAACTCACTGGTTCAGGGTTGGTAACTATAGTGTGTGTGAAGTCCTTGTTCTGCCTCAACGTGTTCATGGCCAGTTAATCACTGCAAGCGCTCCTGCCAAGCCAGGAGAGGTCCAGCATGGCCATGGCTCACTCATCCTTTGAAATTACCAGCCCCTGCTCCAGGTGTCACTCTGAGTGGCCCTTGATGTGGGAGCTATGCATAATTTCTAATCTATCAGCTCAGGGACCACATGACAAATCAGCCAGTGAGCAAAATCCCATCTTCAGACTCCAATTCCCTTTTCCATCCATCACGATGCCTCCCAAGCTCCCTACTCTTTCAACACCACAAGTAAACTCAAAGCTGCATTTGAGTAAACTCAAATCTCAGCCCTGTCCAAGGGAGACATTGCCTTTCTCAAGTTTCTTGTCAATTTGTACCTCACAGAAGCCACAAAACCTAGCCAAATCCTCACAGCTAGCTGAGATTCCCTTATCATTTACAAACAAATTTGTACTGGGTGGCTTAGCCAGCAGCGGCAGGGCTGAGATCTGAGCCAGGTCCCCAACCGCAGCCTGTGTGCCTGGCCACGCCCCACCGCCTTCCCAGGCTGACGGAAAAATGACAACCCTGAGCTCATCACGCCGCCATTCACCCTCGGATTTGTCAACGTGGATTTAAATTTTAAGCTTTTTCCTTCGAAATCTCCTGCTTTCATTTGGCATTGGCTTCTGCAACTGTGCAGTTTGAGAACAATATGAAAATCAGCATTTCATCAAGCTGTTACGCTTGTTAAACGTGATCTTGAAGGCCCCAGATTTATTCTTCCAGGAGGGAGCGGAACAAAAGATGCCTGAATTTTAAACATTCATTTTGAAAAAAAACTGAAACGCACGTCCTTGAATTTCTAAAAACTAAACCCAAGCAAAGAACAGTTGGGGGGGTTTCCATCCTGAGAGTTTTTTTGTAATGAAAGTAACCTCACTGTGTGTGATATTGGGGTAGTGCCGGGAGAGCAGGCAATGGGGACGGGGAGGTGGAGGTGACTCTGGACAGGTATCCCCGTTCTCTGGGCCCAGTTGGGGTGGATGCCCTTTCTGTTCCCTCCCTCCAAAACTGGGTAAATGTGGCCTCTGATTCCCACTATTTACACTTGGGATAAAGTACCTCCTCTGCCCTCCATGGCAGTGTCCTTCAGGAAATTCATCCCACATCCATCAGCAGGGATAAAACTCGTACCCAGGAGCAGCTAGAGAATTCACTGTGGACCACACCAACCTCCATCCCAGGCCTGCAGAGAGTGACCTCCACACGGAGGGAGGGCTGGAAGCTTTCACACGTCTCCAGAACCCCTTCCTCCTGAAATGAGATGCCTCTCTCCTGGCTGGGTAGGGCCAGCAGAAAGACACCAGCAGCCCAGCTCCAGCCCCTCTAAAGAGCGCTTACCTGGGTTTAGAGGAAGAAGGTAAGGAGTTGGAACCTTGCCAGACCAAAGAATCATCCTCAAAACTCAACCAGAAGGCTTTGACATGGAAACCAGTGCCGTCCTGTATGAGAGAGTCATGGGCTGTACAGCTGTCCTTAGCTTATTTGCAGAAGATCCATTCAGGGCAGGCCTTTACCCACTACCCATACAAATGTGGATAATAGTATCTACAACAGGATTGTTTTGAGGATTTAAATTGGAGGATGATACGTATGTGTGTGCCAAGAAATATAGTATAGAAAAAATTAAAATAGTAATACTCTAGTCACATTTGACTTTTGCAGTTACAAGAGGTTCTCAACATGACTTGTATTCATCTTCTGTTATAAGTATATAGTGAGTATTTCTATTTTAATGTCATCTTTTTCTATCTTAAAATGTATATACACTTTTTGGCACCCTCTGTGCATGCATGTGGCATGATTTCTGGCACATAGAGCGTAACCTGTGACTGCTTGTTCAAGATGGAGGATTACATTACGCCAATCAATGCTTTAGGAAAGCACTGAATAAAGCAGAATCCTCTTCATCCCCCACTGCTTTTATTTCCTCCTCCATTCTTTTTTTTTTTTTTCTTTTTTTCTTTTTTTTTTGAGACAGAGCCTCAAGCTGTCGCCCTGGGTAGAGTGCCGTGGCATCACAGCTCACAGCAACCTCCAACTCCCGGGCTCAAGCAATTCTCCTGCCTCTGCCTCCCAAGTAGCTGGGACTACAGGTGCCCACCACAATGCCTGGCCATTTTTTGGTTGCAGCCATCATTGTTGTTTGGCATGGACAGGCTGGATTCAAACCCGCCAGCTCAGGTGTATATGGCTGGCGCCTTAGCTGCTTGAGCCACAGGCACTGAGCCTCCTCCTCCATTCTTATATTAGCACATGTGACCAATGAGAAAATGGGGATTTCGACAACTTGTCTGTCTTTGAGACCAAAATACTCCCTTTAGTACATTTTCACCTTGACCTGTCAGGATAAAAAGTCAGAGTTGGTAGTTCCTCCAGAGTCACGTTTCTTTCCATCCTGTATGAGAGATTCATGGCTGCACAGCTGTCCTTAGCTTATTTGGAGAAGATCCATTCAGGAAGCAGGGCGTACCCTCTATCTGGAATATGGAACCTGTCAAGAGCCACCTTAAAAGAGCAGTCACCTTCTTCCCTAATCCCCTTAGTGACACTGTGCGTGGCATTATTGACTTTATTATATTTTAAAAATAAGGAAATTCAACTTCACTGAGGCTAGGCGATATTGTCCAAGGTCTCAGAACTAGTGCATTACAGAACCAGATTGTACACTCAGCTCTATCTGTCTCCAAAAGCTACTCTCTTTCTATGTCCCCTGAGCTTCTTAGAGCTAAAACATTGGGCAGCTGTTTGAGTTTCCTAAAGGAGGAGTGGCCAGGTGGCCTTCCAGGAAATCTCACAGGCTGTGGCTCTTTTCTCAGACGTCTAGTCTTCATACTGCCTCACCATTTGAGGATATCTAACAGCCGCTGTGGAAACAGCCATCGTTTCAGACCCTTGTGCTAGGAGGCTACTTAGGGCCACTAAGGAAGGAAGGGGTCCATGTGGTCATCAGGATGCCATTCCATCTGGGACCCAGGCTACTGTAATGCAGGAAAGCATGCTTCTAGTCAACAGGGCAGTGAGGCCAGCTGGAGGTGGGGCAGCCTGAGACCTCAAATAGCCAGCCCCATTCCCAGGTACCCTCCAGTGTCTGTGGACAGGATTTGATTATGTCTTTATATCCTGGTCCCTCTCCAGCACCCTGGAACATAGTTCTCAGTTCAAGTCCATCAGCAGACATGTTCCTTTCACTCCTGCTCTAGGCTGGGGGTTTTAGGCCAAGGCCTCGAGTAAGATGGCAGCCCATGTCCCAGGAGCACTCAGGAGACTGGTGGGCACCAGGTCTTCCTTCACACTCTCCCTCAAGGCACAGTCCCAGCCACGTACCAGTGCAAGCCATGTTCTTGTTTTGGATGTGTGTCATGGTCTCTCAAGCTCAACCACCAGCTGGGGAGGTGAGTGGGGCTGATCACCTGGTAGCTGTAGATAGGTAGAAACCAGCAGGGACCCCACACCAAGCCCTTCCCATGCCCCCCTGGGCAGGAGCAGCCTCCTTGTGGGCTCTGCGTGGAGGGAGAAGGCGGAGGGCAGGTGCAGGGCAGGGAGGCTTCTGTGGACCACCATTTATAGTTTTCACTGGACAGGCAGAGAGCACATCACTGAGGATGCCAGGGGAAAGGGGACAGTCCAAAATCACTTTATTAAAAACGATTTCCAGAGGCTTTGCCATGTATTAAGAACGCAATCTTCTCCCAGACCCTGAGGTCAAAGTTTCTGCTGCTTTCACATTATTGTGGATGCCAGAGGTATTTGTAGAGCAGAGACCAGGACTGGGGACAGCCCAGTGTCCTTAGTCTCAGCCCCAGGGCCACGACTGGCTGTGTCCTTGAACCCTCACTCACAATAGTGGTGCCATACGAGGCATTTGAAGGAGTAAATGCTGAGGGGAGGCAGGTGGGGAAGTCGGGCAGGCTCTGCTGGGGTCTTGCCCCAGCACTTTCATCTTCCCACACTTGAGTGGGTCCCTAGAATCCCAGCACACACCAGAGTCCCAGTCCTGATCTGGGAGGATGGACAGGAGGTTGCAGGGGAGATCCTATGAGTGTGGACGTAACTCTTCCCAACTCCCCAACACTGGCCCTCAGGATGCTGAAGCCATGAGAAGCCTGAAAGACAGGAGGAAAAAGAGGAAGGTGAACCGGTAGGCGGTGCAGGAGGTGGCAGGGCAGGGAAGGGGAGGGGCAAAGTGAGACCCCGGAGCAGGAGGGAGTGGGAGGCAGGGCTGCCGCCCAGAAATGACAACAGAAGGCATGGCCCTTAGCCCTCGGCTCATCACCTCGTTTCTCGGGACAAACACACCAGAGCGTGTGAAACAGGGCTGCCTCAAGCAGGGGCTCCCCATCCAGCCCCCTGTCTTCCTTTGAGGCAGGGACAAGGCTGCACCCCACCCACCTAGTCTGCCTTGCACAGGTCTGTAGCACAGCACAGCACAGGGGAGGAGACTCCCAGGTGACTCCCTCTGCCTGGAGCGGGTCCCTGCTCACTTCCCTCCCTCTGGTTAGGAGACAGCTGGAGCTAAGCTCGAAGATGGCTGGAGTCCCACTTTCTGGAACAAAGCAATGATTTCCTCCAGCACCACAGGCCCACTCCCCTCCCCAAGTCCTCAGGGAAGGGCAATTTGTGGAAACGGAGCTGCCGGGTAATAGATTTCTCTGTCAACATGATGAGTGAAAGAAAGGACGAGGTAATTACCAGTAATGCACTTCAATTATGGCTCCTCCCCTCCCCCAACCAACCCCAGCTCCTTGTCCCCATTTAATTTTCATCTAAAACAAAACAGTTGCCACAGACCCAAAGCTAAAAACAGAAATCCCTTTCAGCTCCCGGCAAATTAACAGGAATGTCTTATTATGGAAGCGGTGGGCGACCCAACTTCTTCCAGAGCAGTACAGGAAGCGGCCTCTGGGTTGCAGGCATCCTTGGCCTCGCAGCCCCAATCTCTGCTGCTCCTAGCAATTAACCTTGCCCCTCCAGGCCCCGATCACCCTCCCCTTGCCGGCCCCACTTAGCCTCTTTCAAAGCCCTTGCCTGAGGAATTCTGTCAAAAATCAGTAGCACCTTGGAGGAGGCCCGAGGTCAGGGGACTTCCTCGCTACACAGGAAGGCCTGTTCCATCAGAAAAGGGAAATGTTCTCAGCCCCTCAGATCTTGGGCGACTAAAAATAAACTAATAGGCCTTAAATTAACTTTTTCTTTCTTTTGCCCTCTCCCCCTGCCACCACCCCCAACTTTCCACCAGGACTTTTCAACTTGAAGGAAAAGCATTTATTATCTGAGAGTGCCACACAGGAAATTAGACTTATAAATTGTGCTTAAAATGTTATAGTTTCCAACTTTCTTTAATGCTAATCTTAATGCTAATAGGTTGTGAGATATGTGTTTTGACTTGAGGGCTTTTTTTTTTTTTTTTTTTTTTTTTTTTTTTTTGTTTTTTGATTTATTA